>JAPDSC010092986.1:19090-37276 GCA_026290005.1 Latrodectus geometricus | reverse complement strand
ATATTAGTTTGGGGAAAAAGTAATCCATTATTTTTTCGGTAGACGTCTGTAGTGATCGATATCTCGTCAGGTATCTATCAAACAATTTCAGATTTATGCTCCTTGGAAAGGTGACATTTGACACTAAAATATCCTCTTGCGGTTTTTTGTTTGATGAATTCAGTTACGAGTACAAGGTTCTAAAAATGGAAGACAACAAACAGAAAATTCGATACATTTTTGTTTTTCTCTTATAACGGCGAAAAAGATAACCGGGTAGCTAAAATTGTGAAAGGTGTTTATCGTCCTATATAAGACTGTAACAACCAGTTACGTACAATTTTTGTTTCGTTGATTCCGTTCGGGTATTTTTGATGTTAGAGATGCACCTCGCATGTGGATACAGCATCGTCGAAAATGTCTATAAAATATCAAAAATGATCGAAGTTAACCGCATGTCAGCAGTCGTAACGAGCAAGACCTAAAACTCTACATGAAAGCTGTTTTAAACCTTTTTACAAAGCGAATCCAAAAGAAGTTACATAAAGTTCACGTAAAAATAATGGATTTCTTTTTCCCCAAACTAATATATATACAGAAGGAGAAGAAAATCCGTAAAAAAATGCATAAAACCCGAAAAATATCCAAATTTACAAGTGATTTGCTGATTTAGAATGGATAAGTTATATGATTCTTGAAGATAAGAAAAAAATAATTCAGAAAGCACCCAACACAGATGACATTTCATGCATAACAGGAAAAAAAAAGACAAAAGTGATGTAGCCAAATCGAGAATGGTGCTTTATTCAAGTATCTGCCTGCTTCTTATGAGTCCCTGCAGATGGCTGTAATGCAAATATTGCGATTTCGGTTGCAACGAGCGCTGAACACGTTTGCCCTTGACTTGGTCATTCGGACTTTACATGATCTTCCAGCGCTCCAGTTTCTTGAAATCACTGAACAAATTTAATGAGGTTAGTCGCTGTTAAAGGCCCATTTTTAGTCTTCCCATTTTTCTAAAGTTGGAATTTATGGAGTGCCACAGTTGCCGATTCCTGGTTCATGTTAAACAGCTTCATCAACAAAGCTTTATTTTTCCCACTCAGTATTTTGTTCACTTAACGAACAACTGAATCTGGATCGAGAATGTAGGGCAGGCAGCAAATTGGTCGACAATCGGATATAAGATGCCGTCCAATTTGTCGGATATACGCCGCTCTTATGTCGCTATACGATGTCGTAGTGAATTCCGTCACGTAGATAAAACGTTGTTATCTGACGTCATTGATATTTTAAAACAATGCAAATTTACTTATATTCTGTTTCCATTTTCGATCCACTCTCAAATTTTGTTTACATTATTTTTCCTTGCTTGCAAATATTTGAATTTCTCTGTACAAAAACGGATAATAAAATATTAATAGTGATCGACGAATTTGGGAATTGCCTAAATAATCCCAGTCGCCTTTATCATTTGAACTTTTCCAACTAAATCGTTCGTGTCAGCGCCATCTATCGGCTTTTTCTTTCTTATCTTGAAAATATTTCTATGGCCTATCAATGCTAATTATTTTTTATGTTTATTATCGGTTTTTTAAAAATTTTTCTGACTTTTCACCTATTCCGCGTATGTTTTAATAATAAGTATTTTAATAAAAAATTGAAATATTTAAATAATCATTGGTTTTAACAACTGTCAACACATTTCCTGTTTTACATTTAAACGATCTAAACTATTTTAAGTTTGTATGATTAGGGCGAAGACGCTTAAGTATGAAATTTCGAATCGGTACAACTAATACAAAAATAATCGGTATTATTCTATTTCACCGATTAAATTTTCTAAATGGTCGTGAAGGCCCAAATCGCAATTTTCACCATCATGTTCTTAAGAAATTTTAAAATATTCAAATTCTTTGCAAAAAATTCGCCAAATATCATTTAAAATATTTAAAACGTTTGCCTTTTTAAAATGAAATTTGTTGCAATTAACAATTAGTAATTCTTCCTTCCATATTCCATGTATTGTCGGCAAATTTGGTAAGAATTTGTGAATTCAAAAAGAATTGTGTAAAATAATATTGTTACCTGATAAAATACCCTTGACTACGATCGGAAGATGAGTTATACTTTTCAACCAAGTAATGTCTGCGAAAGTGGCACTCCTGCTGGCATCTGGTCCCTCCTTTATCATGTTTGGGTTTCTACAAACAATACAGAAACTTATAAAATCAAATTCAGAAGATATAAAAAAGTGTCTTGCATCTAAATTTGAACAACAAATATCATTTTGTCATTTAAAACAATAAAAGTTTCGTTTTATAAAAATACAGAAAGATTAAAAACCCATTTATAAATTTTTTTTAAATTTAGAAATAACATTTTCTAATATTTTTAATGTTTTTTCCATAAAAAAAACATTAAAACAAGAAATTTTATGGGAAATTTAAAATACGTTTGGCAAGATTTTTTGTAATTTAATAAAAGTTTGGTTCTTCACAAACGAAAAAAATAATTATTTTTCATAAAAAATAAATAACTTTATAATTCTGAAAATTTTTATTGAATCATTCTTATTCTAACTCTTAAGTACACGTAAAAATGATTTGATACCAGTTTTAAAAGTATTTTTATTTTGTTACATTTCTGTTTGCCATATTTTTATCGACAGATAAGCAAATATTGTTACCCACTACAGTTTTTTATACGCATCAAATATGTTTTTTTGTGATTAAGAATCCATAATTTCGAGACACCATTCCCAATTTTCATGAAATTTTACTGCTTGTTATTATTTCCACAGAAATTTTATCATCAAGCAATTTTTCAATGGGAAAATTTCTTATAATTTAAGAATTTTTAAGTTTTAATTTTAGATAGTTTAATTTAATATTAGTTTGGGGAAAAAGAAATCCATTATTTTTACGTGAACTTCATGTAACTTCTTTTGGATTCATTTCGTAAAAAGGTTTAAAACAGCTTTCATGTAGATTTTTAGGTCTTGCGCGTTACGACTGCTGACATGCGGTTAACTTCGATCATTTTTGATATTTTATAGACATTTTCGACGATGTTGTATCCACAAGCGAAGTGCATCTCTAACATCAAAAATACCCGAACGGAATCGACGAAACAAAAATTGTACGTAACTAGTTGTTACAGTCTTATATAGGACGATAAACACCTTTCACAATTTTAGCCACCCGGCTATCTTTTTCGCCGTTACAAGAGAAAAACGAAAATGTGTCGAATTTTCTGTTTGTTGTCTTCCATTTTTAAAAACTTGTACTCGTAATTGAATTCATCAAACAAAAAACCGCAAGAGGATATTTTAGTATCAAATGTCACCTTTAAAACGAACATAAATCTGAAATTGTTTGATAGATACCTCACGAGATATCGATCACTACAGACGTCTACCGAAAAAATAATGGATTACTTTTTCCCTAAACTAATATATAAAATTTCTGTTGAAGGGAACTGAATTCCAGTGCTCAGTAGCTTCACATAGCTTCCATTAAGATCAGCAAAGTGAAGCATCATCAGCCGCTCTCCGTGATTGGGAGGGTGATCACATTCTCCCTCACTAGATTGCAGGAGTTCCGTGGGTTGGGGACGTGTCCACGTTAAACTGTGACTTCCAAAGTCCTTCCGCTGGCGTAATGTGAATGTAGAAAGGAAGAAATCAACTCAGGTGTGACTCCGTCACCTGACCGTGGCTCAAAATTACGAGACATATGCGAGAATTTCAAACCCATTAAGCTTCAGGTACAGTCCGGGTCTCATCTTCACTGCTATGTATGTACATTAAAAGGAACTTACTTTTTCTTTTGGAAGAGTTCTACATCATAACGGTAGTAGTTTTTGGAGTGCCATATGCTTTCTAAATTCACATCAACTGCAACCACTATTGCCTTGTAGCCCGCCTCCTCAGCTCTCCTTACAAGGTCAACTATGTCCTTCCTTTGGGGAAAAAAATTCATCTCCATCCACAAATTAGTTTTTGAAGGTACACAAGCAGCGATAACCTCCAAAGACAAGTCACTGTAGTTGGAAAGTATCATAATCGTCCCCATACTTGAAACTCCTGGAAAAGAATGTTTTTTTTTTTCAAATGAAAAGCATGCATTCAAAACACGAACAGAAATTTTCAGATTGATTTAAGATAGATATTAATAATATTAGGTTGGGGGAAAAGAAATCCATTATTTTTTCGGTAGACGTCTGTAGTGATCGATATCTCGTGAGGTATCTATCAAACAATTTCAGATTCCTGCTCGTTGGAAAGGTGACATTTGACACTAAAATATCCTCTTGTGGTTTCTTGTTTGATTTATTCAGTTACGAGTACAAGCTTTTAAAAATGGAAGACAACAAACAGAAAATTCGATACATTTCCGTTTTTCTCTTGTAACGGCGAAAAAGATAGCCGGGTGGCTAAAATTGTGAAAGGTGTTTATCGTCCTATATAAGACTGTAACAACCAGTTACGTACAATTTTTGTTTTGTCGATTACGTTCGGGTATTTTTGATGTTAGTGATGCACCTCGCATGTGGATACAGCATCGTCGAAAATGTCTATAAAATATCAAAAATGGTAGAAGTTAACCGCATGTCAGTAGTCGTAACGCGCAAGACCTAAAAATCTACATGAAAGCTGTTTTAAACCTTTTTACAAAGTGAATCCAAAAGAAGTTACATAACGTTCTCGTAAAAATAATGGATTTCTTTTTCCCCAAACTAATATATTATTAAAAAAATTCTGTGACTCGACATCTTATCAGGAAGAGACAAGGCCTATAGTGCCTATATCGTTTTCTTGACCAAGGGCTTTAGGTGCGCAAGCATATGTTCTAGTTAGATGGTCTGCCTAAAACGAAACCCCCGGTGTTCAGTTGCATGTTTGGTATTCAGTTTTACCGACCCACTTAAGAGATGAAAGGCTGAGGTGATTATTTATTATAATAAAATTATAATTTATAGCATATATTTTTTAATTTTTGCCATCCTCATAAGCATACTTTTCACGTCAGCAACATATATAATTAAAATTATGATCCGCCATAATTTTGTCTGAAGTTGAATGGTAAACAGCTGCACGGACAAAATATAGATATCAGGCTAAACTTAAAGTAAAAATTACATTTAATTTTTTTGATTTTGATTACAGTGTTCTTGATTGGAACACAATAAAGCTGATTTAGATTCATTGTTAAGTTGCTTATCCAACGATCTCGCTTTAACACTAGATTTGCAGACTCTTCCTATGGTTCAGTTGGAAAAGTGGAGCAGAACACCCCATATTGGCTGGCACTCCACAAAAAGAAAAAGAAAACCACTTGAAAAGCAATATAATTATACACAAGTAAAAAATGAAAATATGAGGTATATATTTGCAGAAATTTTTTATTACTCAATAATATTTTAGTACTTATATCACATTATTCTACAACCAATGCCAACATCTCTTACCCAAATTCTCAATTTCTGTCATTTCAATTCATTCTTTCTATTCTTATTGACCATCTCGTATCGTTGCCAGGGTAAAATTATTTTACAAAAAATTGTTTGAAGACTGCTTCCTATTTTGACGTATATACATAGTTCCACTATTTCAAAACATTTGAAAGATAGATTTTCAATTCAAATTTATATTGTTATACGGATAAAAGTCAACAGAAAACTTGTTATAAAAGTGTGAATGTTTTTTGTAATTTTCCTAAAAAAAATAATGTAAAATCTTGTAAACTTAATGCATAGGAAGAATTACATAATTCATTTAATCATTTTCAAATTCTCAACTATGCGTAATTGTTAACAGTAAAAAATATTACAACATCGGATTCTTTTTTTTTTTTTTCTAACTTCCCATATAATTTTTAAATGTTAACAATATTTTTTCGATGCATGAAAAACATTGTTTTTGTCCATAGCAGTTTATGTGTTTACGCCTTTCCCAGTGTGCCACCACTCGGAAATGTATAGGAAAGAGGATGAAATTAATCCCGACTTCAATATTTAGCAACTTCATTAATAAAGGAATTTTTTAAGTGTTTAGCATTTCATTCTATTTGTTTAGCATGGTTTTGAAGCAATTTAAGCAAACAGTAAATTACATTTATTTTTCAAATTCAATTTCTTTCCAAAATCGATGCACAGTTTTTTCATTTGTGATTGCAATAGCCGGTATGTTAGATTCGTTTTTAAATTATAAATTTTAAATTTTAAATTAAAATTTATCATTTTTTTTAATCTAAACTATAAATGATTTCAAGATGACACTGAAATAAAACTATATTGATCTAAAGTTCAGAATTACCTTTAGTCATAGCAATTTCGCCATCTGGATAGAGAAAGGCTTGTCCCGATGTAGGCGCAATGGCGATTGGAAATTGAATTTCCTTCCCCAAAACTGTTGTTTTTAGGGAATGGTTGGAAATATCTACCAATGCCCTCCTTCTGATTCGGATTCTTTACAAAATACAAAAATAACAATTATACAAAAGCAGTGGCATCAAAGCAATTTGCTATTCAATTACTTAAAACATTCGGAACTACTTTGATATACCACCCCACCCCCAAATCGGAAATTTGGCGACTTTTTTTTCTTGCCAAGCCAAATATCTATTTTTGGCACCTATTTTTAGCGAGAATCCATATTGGCGAGAATTTTTTTCTCGCCAAAATGGATTCTCGCTAAATACAAAACTTTTAATAACAAAAAAACTTTAAAAAAAAAACCTCAAAAAATGGTACAAAATACAAGAAAATACTAAATTTGACGATGATGGCAAAAACCTAAAAGCTAAAAAAAAACTTGAATGGGCAACCCCAAAATAAGAAACAGCAACCCTAAAAAGTCCGTAGGGTGTGCCAGATTTGGCGCTTAATTTTTCTTTTGGGGGGGTATATCAAAGTTGTTCCAAACATTTGATTTCATAATTCAAATTCATAATTGATACTTTTAACTGTAATTGAATCAAGATCATGTGGCATAATGTAATGTAGAATAAAATTTAAAGAATGCTGAAATAGAAATTAGATAATTCTTATAAAAACCGTAAATTTAATATGAACTATATATATACTTAATGTTAGGTTGGGGAAAAAAATCCGTTATTTTTGCATGAACTTCAAGACTTTATTTAATATGGTTCGAATTCGCTTTGTTTATGCTTAAAACTATTTTATGGTCGGCCTTTTGTTACCATGTGATGCTGCATCTGATAACATGCCGGTCAACATCCACCATTTTATTTATTTTATTGACATTTCAGACGCGATGGACTTGTCTGTTCGCCTTTATGAAAGAAAAACTGTAGAACGTACCGAATTTTCTCTTCATCGATTTTCTTTTTTAACACCTTGTAACTTACAACTGAATAAACAAAACAGAAAACAATAAATTTTTAGTGCTAAATGTCACTTTTCCAACGAGAATAAATCTGACATTGTTTGAGCGATATTTTACGAGATATCAGTTATTACACACACACGCACATATAACCATCCATCGCTAAAATAATGGATTTCTTTTTTTTTTCCCAACTAATAGGTTTTGAAGTATTTAGTTGAGAGTTCTGATACTAGAAAATATATAGATTAATACTTAATGTTAAGATTTATTTTCAAATTACATAAATATAAATTTCATCAGATAAAACTATAACAGATTTACATCAATAAAATCTGACTCCTAAGATAGTTTTCAGCATTTTCAAAATTGAATATAAAACTAGCACCACACAAACACACTTACAATTTTCAGCGTTCAATAATTCGCTACGATAGTATCTGTCTTTATTAATATTCAACTATTTTTCTTTTGTTATTTTTTTCTTTATTTATTTTTTGAACGGAGACTACAGCAAACAGCACAAAAATTTCTCACTAAACTTAATCATCAAGAGAAAAGATTGAATTAAAACAAAATAGTATTCTCAACATAAGTAAAAATGCCTAGAATAAATTAGGAAACGTTTTACTTTTTAGCAAATTCATTTCAGTAGGAAACGCTATGCGTGACTTGGGAAATCTTAAATTCTCCTGAAGTACCAAACAGTTAGGATATTTATTCATTGTATTAAAATTTACTTCATTAATTTTCATCAATGAAGTTATCCTGCTTAGTTTACAAATAAGGACAAAGAAAATAGAGACTACTATGAATGTATGTTAAACTCTATATCAGCCCATTTTCCATCGATATCTGATTGACTACTTTAATTTTCAATAACGTGCTTTGATTTTAAATGTGAAGTGTTTAAATTTATGATTTGTGGCAGAAATTTTAGGTGTTGATTGGCGGCACTTAAAAATCGCCAAATCTGCAGCTGCAGTGGCGTTAATACGTAAGTACCCTTAGCTTTTTACATCTCTCTCCAGTTTTGTAAATTTTATAATTGATAACAAATATTGGCTCAAGTTAGATTGGTAACGATCAAAAATACAAATTTGCTTACACTTCTAATAAAAAAAAAGTGTAAATTGAATCACAAGTGGAAGATTAATAATAATTTTTTACTAAACTTATATAATTTTGAAGTTGAGTGTATTGTTTTTCTCCTACGTCATATGTTAAAGACATTTCGTTTGAAAACAGAAATAATGTAAAGGATATTTTACCTTGCCTGTAAATATATGTTATCAAAAGTATCACTGCTGTTCTAGTGGAAATGACATAAAGAGCATTGCTTATTTTTTCCAAAATAAAATTATATTCTTTATCAGTTCTTTGTCTATATTAAATCTTTGTCAGCAGCATTTAGTATATTATTAAATCCACCATTTCACTACAATTTCTTTTTTTGTCATACGCCGATCTTCTATTAGTTGACGAACAGCCCATTAAAGTGATGACGAAACATTAAAAAAAATTAAGGTCCATAGAGTTGTCTTCAAGAAATTTTTAAACAATGATTCAATTTATGAGGTGGCCATAACGCATAACCCCTGATAGTACAAAAGGCAACAAACCGAATCCTTGACTCCAATAAGATGTAAATCCTTTTAGCGTCTGTATAGTTGTCTTCAAAAAACTTTAAAACGATGATTCAATTTTTATCATACATATCCCCTGATATCACAAAGCCAAATCCTTGACTCCAATAAGATTAAAATTCTTCTGTAACCAGTCATGTCCCAATAAGGCGCTAAGCTATTAATCGTTTAGTTTAAGATTCGGGCTTTACGTGAAAGCAACTGATATCACCCCCCAAAGCAATCAAAAGAATAAAGGCTGCTCAAAAAATATCACAAAATAATTAATATTAAATAAATCTGAATTTTGAATAGTCAACACTTATAAATAGACACTGATTGAATTATTGGTTACGTACGTTTCAAAAGCTTTTATATTCTCCCGGACTGTGATTTCTCTGCCTGGTCCTCCAACCATGTAATCCCTCACTCGGGCGTCCAGGAGTGAAGGAGCATATTTCTCAAATTCTTCTACTGTCTCAAGAGCATCCACACTAAATGAAAATGAAAACAAATTCTAATTGAAAATGAAAACAAATTCTCCAAATTTTTATAAATAAAAAAGCATTAAATGAGAATTATTTTCCCTAAATAACAATAAATATGAGAATTATTTCTCAAGAATAATAATTAGAATAATTCACGAAGAGTGTAGATAAATTAAAATTAAATCATTTCGGGTATGTGGGAAAGAAAGAAGGAGCATGCCTCTCAAATTCTTCGACTATCTCAAGAGTATCAACACTAAATTAAAAATTAGTTATAAAATAAATATAAAATAAATTTTTTTCTGAATAAAAAAGCATTAAATGAGAATTATTTTCCTTAAATAACAATAAATATGAGAATTATTTATAAAGAATTATAATTAGAATAATTCACGAAGAGTGTTTATAAATTAAAATTAAATCATTCCGGATAAATGAAGAAGAAGGAAGGAGTATATTTCTCAAATTCTTCTACTGTCTTAAAAGCATCCATGCTAAATGAAAATTAAAACAAATTGTTTTCTAAATAAAAAAAGTATCAAATGAGAATTCTTTCCTCTAAATAACCAGAAATAGAAGAGTCATTTGTCAAGAAGTATAATTCGAATAATTCACGAAAAGTGTTGATAAATCAAAATTAATTCATTTAATGTAAAGGAAAAAAATGTTTTGAAGATTTTTAGAAAAATATTTTCAAGTGTTGTGAGAAGATTGTGAAGAAAAGGGGGAGGGAAACATATAAATTTGGTTTATTTTACAGATGGATCAAATATATGTACTGATTATGAAAAATTAAGAAAAATAACAAAAATTTTCGTTAGAAATTGTGTGTTCAGTTAATTAAATTAGAGAAACTTTTTATGAATTTATTTAAAGAAAAAATTTGAAACCAACTTTTGAAATGACATGCGAAGTTTAAGAGATTATAATTGCTTTGATGATTTTGATTATTATTATTCAATATTTACTTTTTTAATAAAAGTACTTATTAGACAGAGACATACAATTTAAGTGCATTCGAAACTACTATAAACATTCACGTCAGAAGTCGGAATCAAACAAACGAACTTTTAAAGCAAAGCCAGGGCTATCATTTTATAACCAGCATAGCCAATGAACTATAGTAATCCAGTGATCAAGTTAATAGAGTCTAGATTAGCAATATATTATAGTACAAATATAAATTTTTAACAGACTTCTGGCCACAAGTTAGCACTATTTTAAAGACATTCATTGAAAAAAAATTTTAATCTGCTACATCAGAAAAGGAATCATTAAATGTTTAAAAGAATTTTTGCATAATAACCCTTTTTTTATTTATTATCTATAATTAAAATACCTGATGTAAGCCATGTTTAAAAAAAGAAAATCGCAAATCGATTTCTCTGCGGAACATTTTCGGTCAAAAATTAATTAGAAACTTACGACAGATTTTTTTGCTTTTATATCAAATTATTTATTGGAAAAACAAATGAAGCCAAAGTAACTTTAGAAGATAAAAATAACATTTTGTTAAACTGCACTGTAACAAAAGAAAGAGGTAATAATTCTTAAAATAACTTCGGTGAAAAATGTTGTTGAAATGAAGAATGATGCCAGTTTTTATTTACAAATACTTTTGATAAAACTTCTGTCATGTGAATCATTCTTCATATGTAAAATGCTTTTCAACTTTTTTTTTTTTTTTTTTTTTTTTTTTTTTTTTTTTTTTTTTAGTCGCGACACACGACACACATTTAACGATTTCAAAATTTGTCAGCACACAAAGAAAAAAATAAATTTATAAGTTGCTTACGTACCTATAAAGCAATGCGTAAAATTGCTTATGATCATAATTTCAAATGTAAAATAAAATAATGTGATATGTACTACAAAAACAAAACACTACGTTTACGAAGGGATTTATCACAATATAATGATAAGAATGCTTTTAATGAGAAATTTGAACTTGTGATGTTTTTTGATCATTTCATTTATATTGGGTCGTAAAAATGAAAATATTTTTCTCATATCGTTATTTACATTGAACAGTCTCAATCTTTTTTTCGTTTTTATATTGGTGAATACTTATAAAATCCAAATTCACACATATAAGATGTAGAAAACTGTAACTGTAGATTCTAGAAACACTCGAAATTTCTGCACGTCGGGCAAATATTTCATTTTATGGAAGATCACAGTTATTGAAGATAAAAACAGTCTTAAACTGTAAAAAATACGGTATTTAACTCTAAAATTTAGTTTTCTTTTACACACACACGGTGTATTTTTCTTCTGATTTAAGCAAACTTTACTCTTAATGAAAACGCATTATAATTTTTATTATATAAATTTCTAAAATTTCCACCCACCCTGGTGGTTAGAGTACCTGAATACGGATGAGGAGGACCTGGGTTCGAATCCCGGCTCGGGCATGGTTGTACTTTCTCTTTTTCTCTCTCTCTCTCTGTTTCTTGTCCTTTCCTCAGATGATGGATGAATGTGGTCCACCCTATAAACGGGTATGTGGTAGTGTGGCGTGGGCGATGCTACTCTTACCTCCGTGACTTGGTTCACAGGTGCCCACCGGGTAACGGTAAAATGAGTAGCAGTTTCCAGCGTTGCTGCGGCAAGTGGGTTAATTACTCAAGGGTGCCCGCCATTAGAAACAAAAAAAATTCTAAAATTTGGAAGCTCATAAAAATGTCGGGGCACAGTGCACTATTCTAGATCAATATTTAAATTGGATTCTATAAACATTCACACGTGAAGTGAGATTCGAACCTAGGAATGGCTGAACTGAGACTCAGAGCGCTAATCATTCAGCTTCCAAACGAGGTAAAATATCTTTTCTTTCCTTCCATTTCTTATAATTTTTCCTGTTAGAAGAAACTATAAAACGATATTGTGAAACACAAAAATAAAGTGTATATACCTCGAAACAAAATCAAAAAATTAAAAAATATAAATCAGAATAATAAAATCTAATCCAATTTTAAAAATAACACATTTTTTAATTAACTTATTTCAAAATTAGTACTTTTTTTAAGAAAAATTACTCCGCAACATATATTTTTAATTAGAAATATAAACTATTAATTCTATGTTAATAATTATATAATTATATAATTTTAATAAGAATAATTATAATTATATAGAAAAATAATAATTATATATTTTTAATAAGAAAAATTATATTTTCTATTAATCTTAATTAATAACTTTTGTGCTTAAAATTTTAGAAATATTACAAAAATTTAAACTGAAAATATGCAAATACCAAAATAAATACGAAATGAAATGGCTTGTGTGGACGAATGCTCTAAGGTAAACGTAAACATGAATATGTTACTAATGAATGTTAAGAATTTTTAATTATCATTTTAATAAGGATTTCAAGAAATTTATTATTTGTCACTGATTGAAGAATTTTAATTGGCCATTTTTCTTATTTATTGCTCAACTCTTATTAGAGTAGTTTGTAATTTAATCGCCAAATGATGCCAGTCTTATTCAATTTATGTAAAATGTTGTTTTTGCAAAAAAAACTTGCTAGAGTATACAATTACATCTGTTAGCAAACTACTGCATTGCATAATTCTCTCCTGCTTTAATTTTCATACTTTAACATATCATCATTTTTTTTTTGGCTTAATTAAAGTATTCTTTCAGCAAAATTTATACGCCCATTTTATTTGTTCAATTTATGATCATTTATTTCCTTAAAACATTCTATGCTATTCATTTATAATGACGATAATCCAAACTTCAATAAAATTAAATATTCGTTAACAGAATTTTAGCTTCGTATTTGTGTTCAAACGCCCTCTTGTGGTTACTTGTCAAAACAAAAATGTGAAACCTTACATATAACTAATGGTTGCCAATTTGAAGCTTGTAAACTGTTTTATATTGGGTTATGATAGATGTGGGTAATGATTTGGGAATTTCTCATTATGAAGTTCTGCAGTAGATTTATTCCAAACAAGTGAATTTTAGAAATGGAAATTAATGGTTGCTTGCTTTTTTGTTTAGTGGTTTGGCGAAAATAATTTCGCCAATGGTGATCCGGAGCGGAACTGTACTTATTCATTTTCTCAAGCTTTGATCACGACAGAATTAACACTTTAAACAATAGTTTCTTTAAATTTTTCATTGAATTCACTGCAAAAGATAAGATTCAAAATTTAATTGCAAATTAAGCTTAAAAAATTATTTATTTGCTAATATCTAAACACTTAGACACTAAAATAAATAAATCTGAATAAAAAATTTTGCTGCTGATGTTATAATAGAAAGAATTTTAACGAATCTTACTTATAGCTGGAAATATTTTTATCATTCAAAAAGTACAATTTATACATGATACAAAAGGAATATTTTTCTTTCTGAATTAAGCTAAATATTCGCTTACCTGTATTTTTCTTGGGTCCCTGGTACTTTTACTTGACTATAGACGCTATTATACAGAATCTAAAATATATTAAAGATTTTATTCATTTCCATTAAAATGTAAAATTTTACCAAGACACAACGAAATATATGTTAAGTATATGTTTATTGGAAAATTTTATAATATACATATTGTATTTAAAAAAGTTACTATAAGTACATACATAATATGTTTGATTAATATATATCACTAAATTAGAACTCTGTGTCGATAGGCTAAGGCCTACAGTGCCCATATCTGTTTTCTAGGCCGAGGGCTTTGGGGTGCGAAGCGTATGTCCCAGTTAGGTGGTCAGCCTAACGAGAAATTCCCAGCATTTGGTTATCAAGAATGCTTGGTACTCAGTTTTGACGATCCTCTGAAGCGATGAAAGGCTGAGTATACCTTGCCCAGTTCGAGGATAGAGCCTCAGACCTGTGTTTTGGGATCGCGAAGCTCTACCACTGCGCCAATGGGTCCCACCTATTTGCGCACCGAATTATTGGGGGAAAATCAATTGAATTTTCAATAAATGATACAAATGAAATATCATCCTATCATTAAAATTTAAGAATTGGTTGTTCGTGTCACATACACATAGTTTATTATATGATTTATTATAATGGTGATTTTTTTTTTTACCAAAAATCACATAATTTGAACATTGCTACTTGATAGAGTGTTACAAAACCTTGCTTATTTAAAGCAATGTTTAATTAAGAAATGAAATACTTACTATTTGCTTAAAAAAGAGAACTTAATTTCAATCATTTAAACTTTAAATTTTCATTAAATGATAAATGAATCTTTGGTAAAATATTTTGGATTATAATTTATAATGCACATTGATATAATGAAAGACAATTGATAATATATTGACTATATACTCACACTGAGATTTTAACTAGCATCAATGATTGTTTCTTTACATTGCAAATTTATACCTATGAATACTATGTGCATATGAATGTTGTAAACATAAAAAAGTTAAACTATTAGTTATATTTTACTTTGTGTGACTTTTGACGAGGATAATGTTGAAAAAAACTAATGTACTTTTTCGTTAATTATCCAGAAAAGTAGTATGTTTTATGAAATCATTTGAAATCTTAGTTAGAAAAATTATCTTTACTTTGGAGTAGCATTTAAATCCATTTTATACTGAAATTTATTAATCTTAAAAAGAAATTGAAAATGGCATGTGTGTTATATTTTAGCTTTGGCAATATCTTCTTTTCCTTAGTCAACAAATGTTTTTTTTTCCTTCTGTTTAGATTGTCATATAAAATTATTCGTCAAAAAATATTCACATAAGAAAATTTTACTATATTATATTATATATATTAGGTTGGGGAAAAAATAATCCATTATTTTTTCGGTAGACGTCTGTAGTGATCAATATCTCGTCAGGTATCTATCAAACAATTTCAGATTTATGCTCGTTGGAAAGGTGACATTTGACACTAAAATATCCTCTTGTGGTTTTTGTTTGATTAATTCAGTTACGAGTACAAGGTTTTAAAAATGGAAGACAACAAACAGAAAATTCGATACATTTTCGTTTTTCCCTTGTAATGGCGAAGAAGATAGCCGGGTGGCTAAAATTGTGAAAGGTGTTTATCTTCCTATATAAGACTGTAACAACCAGTTACGTACAATTTTTTTTCGTCGATTCCGTTCGGGTATTTTTGATGTTAGAGATGCACCTCGCATGTGGATCAATATCGAAAATGTCTATAAAATCGTCGAAAATGTATATAAAATATCAAAAAGGATCGAAGTTAACCGCATGTCAGCAGTCGTAACGCGCAAGACCTAAAAATCTACATGAAAGCTGTTTTAAACCTTTTTACAAAGCGAATCCAAAAGAAGTTGCATAAAGTTCACGTAAAAATAATGGATTTCTTTTTCCCCAAACTAATATATATATGTAAATATATATATATATATATTTATACATGTTGTGTGTGCAAATTTATAGCTTTTTGTGATTTATACGGATACATGCCGGGTTGGTGTTATAAAAATATTTTAACTTCCAAGCCTACATGATTAATTAATTTGTTTCACTAGAAATTATTCATGGTGACAATACATGTGACTAAATAACGCACAAAATATCATAAAATATTAAACTTTTTCTGCGACATTTAAAGCGTATATTACACTTTTTAGTTAACGTATCCAGACATCCAGTGGTATGGACTTAGACACAGATTACATGATGCCGGTCTACATCTTGTATCGATAACAACTAGCATACGTCTGGGAAGACTTTCTATGAGATTTGGATAGGTGGCCTTAGGAATTGGCTTTCTCAGCTCAAGTCTTGGCTTTCAAGTCAGTGCTTGAAGCAAGGATGCTCGATTTAGCTGGCTACGTGATCTGCTCTCTAAATCGTCTTAAAAGTGTACCATGAAATTTAGATAAGAGCTCTGAGAAGGCAGGCCTCGTTTTTGAACACCTGTTTTAAAAGCACATATGCACAAGCTTTGATGTGTGAATACAACAGTTGTCTTGCTCAAAGAGAAATGGGCTTTCCTTGAAATATTGCCAATTGAGCTGGGAGTGCAGCATTGTCCAGAATATTCAAATGCATCTCAGAGCTTCTTTTAAAGCCACAGGAACTAACGGAATTTGGACAAACCACGAGAAACTCTCCACAACATTGTAATGTTTCCATATACTTTTAACCAGATGGTGTAGATATCTGATTGTTTTTGTCGCTCTACCTTCATTTTTGCACGCTAAGGCTAATTAGACCGGAAGCTATGGTTTTAGTGGGTTTCGAACTCCTAACAACACACAAGGTGGGATTCAAACCCATGCTGTTGAACTGAAGGCTAGACTAGTATTCAATACTGTTTCGCACTACGTAATGATTTTTCACATATTGATCGGCAAAAACAAATCGTATGAAATGGGGAATGCTTTGTTTTCTTTAGTAAAGAAATTATTATATGTGGTAGTCAGAACTCCTTTTTCGTTTCAAATTATCCCTGATCGGTGGCGTATTAGAAAAATCGTAAACAAGTTCGCTGCAATGTTTAAAAATATTTTAAAAAAAGAAGAAAGAAAGAAAATAATAATTTTCATTTAAAAAAAAAAATGAGAAAATGAATGAAGAAAAGAGAGTCCAATGTAGCATCTATTTCACCTTAACCTGCTGTAGTTAGATAATGTTTCAAAAGCAAGAAGAGTTACAATATTCTGTTCTTGAAGCGTCTAATGTTTCGAAAAATTAGCATTGACATACCTTATAAGCAACTTCTTCCAAAATAATTTTTAGAATTAATTTACATATTTCAAATAAATCCTTATTTAAAAAAATGCTCGACAGAGTTAGCCGTTTCCTTGGGGTAGGACACTGTTCTTTGGAGCATGAGGTACCAAATTCGATCCCAGTCACTGCTGAACAATGGAAGACGGTGTCGTGCTTCAGTCTTCTGTATGCATTTCTATTTAAATGGGTGCTTGGGAGTTTTCTGGGTTTCCTTCATTTCGACACGTGAATATTGCCCAATGAAAAGTCCTCCCGAAAAGTATCATAATACCTTTCGTTTTAGGTTAGTTTTAATAATTTAAGTTATCCACACAATTCGTGGCCAAAAAATACTATTGATATTTGTAAATACTTCGGTAGCATAATTTTCTTTTTATATTATGAGACACATTTAAATCTACCTTTGACAAACAATATCTTAAATTAAATATCCAAAACTTAACTCATAAGCAAATGTTTTCAATGGCTAAAATTATAACGAAATTGTATTACTAATTATTATGAAATTAACCCTTCTTTGCATGATTTTTTCTTTATTGGCGAAATAAATCAAGTTGATATAATTCATGTTCAAAATTAAAGGAAAAATGGTTTAAAAAAATCTTAGTGTATATTTATAGTATAAATTTATCAAAAAACAATATGCTAAAAATTTCCATCATCATCCAAAGTTAGATCATTAGCTTAGTACTAAATAGAAATAAAAGAGGAAAATAACAGAAACACGTGTTACAAACCTTTCTTCCACTCATTTTCAATTTTTTAGCAATAGAAACTCTAATATAATAAAACAAAATTATAAACGAAATCATACGTTTATTGCAACTACAACAAGCAGCGGAATGAAACAACTTTAAGCTAGTTTCACTGATAGTGATACATGCTTATTTTTGACGGCTATGTTTCTTTTTATGTAATGGACATTAAAAAGGTTTCCAAACATGATCAACTTAAAGTGAACTTGTTCTTTTATATAATTTTTGGGCATTATAGGTTATGATGGAAATTTCCACCACTATGCAAAGAAGGGTTAAATATGCAATAAG
>JAPDSC010092986.1:0-19080 GCA_026290005.1 Latrodectus geometricus | reverse complement strand
GTATGCACTTCAAGAGCTTTTAATTTGATTTGTGATGAAATTCTTTTCAGGTGCATTCGCATGAATTTCAGCAATGCTTATTGATGCAGACAGTGCATGTGAATTTCAAAATGGAAGGCAGTACTATTTATTGCGCCATTGGGGAGTGAACTTCGGCCTTGCACGTGATAACTCAGAAGTCACCCACTGACTTGCTGACGCAAAGAAAAAATAATTCAATTTCATCGAAAGTTTACTGAAACCATTTCGATAGTATTTATCTAAAATTTAATATAAATAAAAATAAAATTTACTTTTACTACTTTGCAAATATACTTTTAAACAAGTCAATATTTATCTATAAAAAAAGATTTCACTCAAAAAAAGGAAATTCCAATAAAATACTATCTCAAAAAAAAGTTAAGTTTGATAAATTGAGTTTCATGACTCGCTGTTTACTTTCGCAAGTTTCTGCTAAGAGATGGGGGTGAAAATGCGCTTTAGGTCCCCTACTCTGCCAACTTGGTGAAAGTGTGCTGTGGGTCCCGTACTTGGCGGGTTTTCAAAAACGCTGTTGCCATGGCGATAATGGAATACGATTTTTAACTAATCAGCAACCAATGAAAATGACCTATTTTTCAAACTGAAACTAATTAACGACCAATGAAAATGCTAAAAGAAAAAAATAAATTAATGAGCATGCGCAAAAAAAACGCAAATTATTTCCTACGAAGGTTGCCATAAAGAGCTCATTGGCTATAAAAATGTCCGGTTTACCACGCTTGGTGCATTTATCGCCAAGTTGGCAGAGTAGGGGACCTAAAGCGCAGATTAACGGAGATGGGTTTACTTGTTTCTCTCTAAGTGATCACATTTTTTTCCAAGAGAGAGTTGATGAAGTTTAATGAGGATTCTGTACCTTTACAAACATCCAAACACAAGATAGGATTCGAACCCAGGAACTGTTGAACCGAAAACCAGAGCTACTATCTGCATGAAACAGCAAATCGTTTTGAAACATGGTCAAGTAATTAAGTTTACCGCATAATCACAGAATCCATGGTAGTCAAATGGAGAAGAATTTTATCTCTCGTATAAAAAAATAGTAAGTTCGATACCTTATCCAGGAAAAACATGTAGCGATGAGAAATCTAAATACGTAAAAGCCTTATTGTGTGTTTTTACACTGAATTAAATACGATAGCTTGAAATTTATATCGAGATTTTACATCTACGATTAACTTGACCTTAATTTTAAAGTTTTGATTATTGTATTTGTAATTAATTTAAACCCTGATTAACAATTTTATCTCGATATAAATTTGCTTATCCTATGATATTATCTATTTAAGCGATGCAACATTCCACTCCGGAACTTTTCTCGCTTCAAGATAAAGGAGTGAAGATTTTCGCCTTCTTAAAAAAACTATCATCTATGCTTGATAGGAGCTGCGAATATATATTTACGGTATTTGATTCCCCCATTTTTTCTACATTGCTACAGCCTAACCCCACCCACTAGGATTGTTTCACTTTTTGCTTCGATGGGGAGCTGCTATGGACGTTACGGATTCTCCGGACAATCCACAAGTGAAGTTCATGATATCGTTACGGATACTCCTGGTCAAAAAGTCCTTCTCAGGGCCACCAAGTGATTAATTCTTTAAAAAAAATCTGGAGCTAATAAGGATATTACTATTTTGTCTTCTGATGTGGTCTGGATATGTGCCGTAGACTGTGTCGAGGGATATTTTTCAGTTAACCCTAGTGTGCATATTCCTGAGATCGGACGTTGTAATCTCTCAAAAGATAGTGAACTTCAATCCATTTTTGAGACTACCCAAAACCCTATCATGGAGACAATGGAAAAGAATGATATGAAACATCATCCCTCTATCAACATCATCATGAATTCTACCAACGCCTTCATGTGTTTACTACAATATTGCTTATCTCTTATATTTTCATGGTGATTGTAGCATTGTGAATAATTGTATAGTGAAAATGCTAATCTTTTTAATTCTGTTAATAGTAATTCTGTATCTAAATTAAACTGAAATCTGTGGCACGACAGCTCATGGGGGGAGGAATGCCAACAGTGCCCATATCGATTTTTTTGACTGAAGGCTCTGGGGTGCGTAGCATATATCCCAGTTAGGTGGTCAGTCTAACGCGAAACCCTCACTACCTTGTTGTCAATCATGCTTGGTACTCAGCTTTATCGACCTATTGAAGGGATGAAAAGCTGGGTCGACCTTACCCAACCCGAGGATAGAGCTTCGGACCAGGGCATTGGAAGAAGAAAACCACAATGCTACCACAATGCTACCGGACTTCAATTCTGCATGTAATGCTACTAAACCTACAAGATCAGTTAGAAGTTCAATTCAAAATGTGAAAGGTAAACAAAAACTACAAATATTTACTGCTGAGGTAAAGTGTGTTCATTCAATTTTCGAACTTAGTAAAAAATCATTTCTTCAGGTTCTGAGAGCAATGCTTATGTTATAAATAATCCTGTTAACAACTCATTCTCAATTAATTCTCGTAGACAAATTGTTAATGAGGCTGCTTCCAAAACGTGCTTTAATAATGCTGATGTTCAATGTTTGTTCTAATAGCATTAATAGAATTGTTAATGTTAGAGACGAGCCCACTAAAGGTGAATCAAGCAATGTTGTTATGAATGATATTTATGTTCCTAATACTGTAGTACACGCATAACTATTCTACTCAAAAATTAAAGAATCCAATTTTAAACACTTTAATGAAGGTTTCGTTAAACTCAGGAAAATTATCAACACAAAGGCCATGGTTGCCTGGTTGGTTACCGTCGTTACCGGAAGGTAGTTCAGTATTCCGGCTTATCAGAAGATCAGTCGTGTTCACTAATAGCGAATGGGGCACGTAAAATATGTCGTGGTAGCAATGTCCTCCATGTTCCCATTCCAAATTAATACATCTAGGGGTGTTAGAAGCCAGGCCTTGGATCTTCTCTGATTTCTATCTCTAAATTGGAAGACCCAGATAACGCTGCCATCTGTGAGCAAAAATCGAACTTCCATCCTCATAGGAAGGTGCTTTCTTCCAAAACGGCTGACTTCATTCGCCCAGTCCCTGACCAGCGGGCTTGGCTTAGCCAAGTGTCATAAGTAACAACAAACTATCAACACGATAAAAGATAATGAAAAACACTCAAGTAGAAATTAGTAATGAATATCCTGTTTTTAACAACATACCTATTGCAAATAGCGAAAATGCAAGCATGTCCCAGGCTGGTGATTTCAACCCAAATCTTTATATAAATCATCGCGTAATCAATTAAGTGAATGGAAATAATTCTTATTGAAAAGGCAAAATTGATTTTTTTCCCCTATCTACATGCAATCTCAAAACTTCATCCTTTATTAAGCTAAAAATTTATTTCTGAGCATCAAAGACAAAGAGCATAAAGAGTTTTAGTATTCCAAAAGGAATTTTTGAAGGTTTGTTACAGGAAGAAGAATGTAAGATAAGATTTTTGTATTATTATTAATCATAGTATAAAATGATCAGTTATTTTAGGTGAATTAAGCCTCTCAATAAAATTACATGATCTTTAAGAAATGAGCTTAACATTTCATTCTTAAAATATCGAACATTCATATCCATCTTCCTCAATTAGTTTTATTTTTAGTAATTTTATCTCGTTTTTAATTTCTGTACATCGTTTAATAAATATCTTTTTTCTATATAAATTTTAACTATTCAACGCTTTTCGTAATTGAACTGAAATTTTGTTTTTAATTATTTTTAAAAAACTTCATATGCTATTTTCTGCATATAACAATCATTTCTTTTAAATTTTTTAAATGCTTTTTAAATGTAAAGAGTTTTGGACAGTGATTATTGTCATCATATTTGCTTACATTTGATTCCTTCAAAAGTTTCATATAATCTTATTCTTTTCCATTTGCTCGTGTTCTCTAAGAAAATCGAAAAGCTTTTAAAAATGTCCATTTAAGAATAGGTAGTTTCGCGTGAAAAGTTTACTATTTAAGATTTTAAAGGGATGATCAAACAAACCAATGCCAAACCATCGATGGTGCACTTCTCTTTTGTGGTCAAGATGCCATGCGACACTTCAAAGTGGTCAGTCAGTACTTCTCTTTTCCATAGTCCAGTATTTAGAGGATGTACCAAACATGTTTATGGAAAACTGTATAGACAACCAGAAGCGTGGTATATTCACACACCAAAAGATTGGAATCTTTTGATGGGTGGATGTACCATACATAGGTTCAAAAAAATCTTTAACGCGTGTAAACTAATGTTGCGGAATTTTTTTCATGCTGCAGCTGCACAATCTGCATAAAGTCCAAAGCAAATGTCTCTCTCTATACGCTCGACAAAAATCTAATTTCCAGCACTAATAAATATAAATAAAATTTAAAAAAACAAGTTCAGATAACAATTTTCTACGATCTGATCTTTTTTCCTCCTAATTCCGTAAACTACCAAGTTAGATTTAACATTTATTAAAACAAATCGCACATTACATAAGAAAAAAAAATTAGTTTTCCAATTTTCATCAAAATTCACATCCAGATACTTTTTATATGTTAATCACACATACTGCGAGAATTTCACCGAATCACACATACTGTGAGAATTTCACCAGATCACATACTGTGAGAATTACACATTTGAACTAAAGAAGGAATTATCATCTCATTAGCTTAAAACGTTCTAATCTATTTATTTTGCTTGCCTTCATGTGAAAAATATTGCATTTAATTTTATTTTTTAATTATATTTTTGCATGCAATTTTAAGAATATATTTTACCAAAAAAGGTCTACTCATGAATGCTTTTGGGATAGTAAAATTTGTACATCGAACCTTATCCTTAATCAAATCGTTTCATTTTATATAATGGCAGGTTTATTTACATACATACTATAATGACATTCGTATATTTTTAAGCACTTGTACTTTAGCTGTTCGATATTTTAAAATAAAACAGTAAGAAAATCTGACAAACATAATTCTATTTTATTTATTATTTATCACAGCGAAGTGTCTATCCTAACAGCTGAAATTTACTGTAAAGTTTTCCAGATCAATAATCGTATAAAGCTTTACAAGGAACACTTTCACAAGCGCTATAAATGTAACAGCATCAAGGGAAATAAAACCACCCGGAAAACTCCCAAGCAACTACTCCGATAAAAATTCAAAAATATTTTTAAAAATTTGATCACATTACTAACATACACTAATTATCAAAAATAAAAGAAAAAAATTACAAAAATCGAGATAACTCTCCCAAAAATAAACCAATCTCAATAAATTTTGTTGCAAGTAAAAGGAGCTGAACAACATGACATTATGCAAATAAGTGGCGCTGCTGTCGTAGTACGTCATTTGCAGGGAACTTAAATATGGATATCTCAGAGCAAAATGGCAATTGTCGCTGCGTGTCTGAGATTAGAAATCAGGTATAGAAAGCATCATTTAACCGAACAACTTCGATGGCAAGCTATTGGGAGACAAGAGGCAGGATTCAGTCCGATAGAAGTGGCTGGATGATTAAATGTGAGTCCGTCTATAATTCATACACTTTTGCAACAGTTTCTAAGCATGGATTCGGCATCCAGCAGGTTCAACTAAGGACGCCCACACGCTACCATGATTGCCGATGACCGATATTTGTCATTATGCGCACGAAGGAACAAAACCGCAACTCCGGCTGAACTCGGATACTTTCTTCGCTACAAGCTCCGGAAGACTGGTATACAGATCAACCATGCGTTGAAGACTTCACGAACATGGGTCTTTTTGTGAGGCGACCAGTCATTTGCGTTCCGTTCCCGTCATGCCATAGGCGACAATGTTCACATCATTATGTCTACTGGAAGCGCGATCAATGGTGGTCTGTTCTCTTTACCAATGAGTCCAGATTTAGTCTCAAAAGCGATAGTAGGCGTATTTTCATTTGGAGAGAACGTGGAACTAGTTTCCATCTATCATACATATATTAAAGAGATGAATACGGATCATGCAGTGTCTGTATTTGGTGTGGTATTTCTTTGGTTGGACGCACAGACCTCGATGTCTTTTCCAGTGGAAATATTAGTGCTCACAGCTGTAGAGATGAGATCTTGGATACTTATGTGTGCACTTATGCAGGGTCAATAGGTGATTCTTTCGTGCAACGGATGATAATGCGGGACCTCACAGAGCTCGCATCGTCGATGCTTTTCTTGAGCAGGAAACAATAGAATTCGTACTACTGCCAACTCAGAAAACCGGACTTTAATCCAATGGAGCATGTTTGGAACGTTCTAGGACGATGTGTAGCTGCTCTCAATCCCCGTCCTAGGACCCTAGCCATACTGTCAACTACTTTCGAAGAGCAATGTGGCTCGCACTTACTATACAATTAATTAACTGCATAATTGTGAGCATCACACATCGCTGAATGTGCTGTATTGCTTCGGGAGGGGTGGGACTACCCCATATTAAAAAAGTACTTTTTCTATATCAACCTTACATCTCTTATTTATTCATCGTTACATATTTCTAATTTTTATAACACCATAATTCTCTAGTGACTTCTTTTTATATCTTTTTATGTGTTATATAATGTGAATAAACTTTACTAAGTTCTACGCATAATTTTTTTTTTTCCTTATCGTCATTTTTTGTGATTTTTCCTTAACTTATGATCACCAGTGTATATAGTAAGATTTCGAAGAAATTAATGTTTCTTTGCCAAATTATTCATCATATTATAATTATTATCTCATTTTATTCTCGTGATGTGATGGAAATACATTAACATGATTCACATTTTTGAATTTTTGCATTTTAATCACTGAAAATCTTAAAATTATAATAAACAGTATTGAAATATACTTAACGAGAATTTAAAATAAATTATTACACAGTTAGATACTTGGCGGCTTTAGTGAGAAATCAACTCCAAACCATCAATGATTCACATACAAATTCTATTAAAAATAGCTTGTACATGTAGAGAGAAGCATATATTATTAAAATTCAAGAATTAATCCAAACGTTATCAAATGATAATTGTGCATAGCAAACTATAACCTATGTAGCTTCGTTTAATAAAATGCTTTGTAATGTTCTTCCTTTAGGGACAATAACTAGAGACAATGATCGTATATTTCACGGAACTTTATACAACTCTAAATTTTTTTTACAAAAGAAAAAAAATCTTTTTGAAGTACGCGCAATATTAGATGACCGAGAAGTACAGGATTATCAAAATGAAAACACTTAGAATATCAAGATTTATACAAATGAAATTGTGTTTGTTCATACTATAAACAAGTGACATGGAAGATGTTAAATTGATATATATATATATATATATATATATTCCATTTTCTTCCTGTTATTCTTCACCGTGTTTTATAGGTGTCTTTGTTAATCTAATTTCTTCCAATGTTATCTGATATAGCACCGGTGCAAGAAAAGTATAATTACATACTCTGTTTCTAATTTTCCTATTTATCGGTTTTTAGCATTTGCAATAAAAATGGATACAAAACAAATGATAGTTAAAAATTAACTTTGTAAAGCATAAGTTTCCACATCTTAATTTCCACTAAAGATATCGAACTTATTTATGTTCATTGTAAGTTTAAAATTAAGCAGCCTCTATTATTACATTTTTTACAGCACTCTGATCTAATGTTTTTTTCCTTCTTGATATTGTTACGAAAACTGTAAACAATGTAAATATCTGTTTTAATATGATTAAAACAAAACTCAGTGGCACTTATGGTGTCAAGGCCTACAATACTCATATCTGTTTTCTTGACAGAAGGCCCACGGGTGCGTAGTATTTGTCCCGGTTAGGTGCTCAGCCTAATGCTAAATTTCCAGTGTTTAGTTCTTAAGCATGATCAGAACCATTGAAGGGATGAAAGTCTCAGTTGACCTTAGTCCACCGAAAAACGTTTTAATAAATTATCGCTTAACCCTTCAAAGCATGAATTTTTTCTTGGTAAAAAAAATATCCAAATGCCATCTATATTATAAATACTTTAATTATAATCTATGTTGTATATTCTTACTGGAATGGATTTCAGGCGAACATTTAGAAATAAAATAACACGAGATACAAGAGCGCCCATGTGAGACACGAGCATGCGCAAATTTGCCGGTAACTTTCACGCTTGTCAGACAAGGGCAAATGTGTTAAGGGGTTAATTTCTTAAAATTATTCTAGGCGTTTATTTTACGAAACTAATGGTTTTCGGAGCTGAGAAATACATTTAAATCTAAAGTAACATTGGTGACATTCTTGGCACCAAAATGTAAGTCAACATTTTCGAAGTTTCAAATCGATAGGATCAATAGGAACCGAGTTCTAGATTATTCCTATAGACTCACTATAGGAATGATCTAGAAACCGTCAGAGAGGAAAGTTCTAGGAAAATGTTCCGAAATGTATAAATATTATCCTCAGCCAAACGGTAAGTTAGCTGAAAGTTAGTCGATCTCAGTTAGGCACCCCAATCTCGGATTCAGAAAGTTGCTGTTTAGTTTCTGTAATATGGAAACTGTTTTTCGATTCCTTTAAAGAAGTTCGAAGCAAAAATACCGAACCTAAATGCTTGTAAAAGTAAAAACTGAATTTATAAATTATGATTTTAAATAGGATTAATATATTTGTCTCAAAATACAATTATTCTCTGATAAATATGTTGTCTTTTTCAGTATTAAATTTTTTTATCTTATAACAAAAAATATTCATTTTTACAAAATGCATTCCTCTTTTTCTTTTTATTTTAATTTCTTGATTTTGAATACATAGAGAGTTTTGTTTCAAAATTACAATAAGCAATTTAGCAACCTAATGAAAAATAAAATCGCAATGTGAAATAAATTTTGAGTTTCATAGAGGGCGTTGTGTGCAGAGCTCGATTTTCAAAAATAAAAATGGGTTTGAATTAAAATCAAGAATCATCGTAATATTTATGCCATCAAAAACATTTTTTATTAAAAAAAAACAAAAACGTTTATTTTATAATTGTAAAAGAAAAATAGGAATTATCTATAAATCAAATAGCTCCAATGACACACAATATTTATTGAAATTTACTAGAATGAAAAAATTTAAACATTTTTGAAAAATATTTGGAATATTTTAAGTATTAAAAACTTTTATAGAGGTGAGAGTAGTTCTGTTTTTGTAATTTGCAAAACACCAGAAGTTTTTACAATGAAATAGAACTTTTGATGCATTAAAATATGCTCCATGGGATTCATATTGAATTTAGTTTTCCCCAATGGAAGAATGATAGAGCTTTAGAATCCACATTTCTCAATTACTATCTAGAACTTTTCATAGTGGTTGTTTCCATTTGTTGCAAAAAAAGAAAAAGATGAAAACTCCCAAGCACACACACGGTTTTTTTTAAAGACTGTAAATTCAGGAAATGACTATTTTTAACTTAGTTCATTCCAGATGCTTACAGTAAAAGAACCCAAAACACTTGGTGTGATGCCTGGTTGACATCAATCTCCTTCCCAGCTTATTCGGGAACGGTGTTTTTTTTTTTTTTTTTTTTTTTTTTTTGAGGGGGAGGGGAAAGAGTGAGGAGCAGACAAAGGAGAAATGTTGTAAGTTTCTAGCTCTCGTCACAAGGGTTTAGTAGCTGTAAAATAGAGTTAATTACATATACATATCTAGCTGTGTATTATGTATGTGTTACTAAATTAATAAATTTGTGTCTTCATAACTAAATTGCCTCTAGGCATGTGCTTTGCCCCTGAACCCATGATCCTTGGTGCTGGCAGTCAATGATATTTATAACATGAGTACCTATCATATTATACACATCCCGTATTTTTATTTGTATGTCTTAAAATATCTCAGACGGATCAGAAATACTCAGTTTTTGGACAAAAATTGAGCAATTTAGCATTAAAAAATAAATTTCTGAAGATTTATCAAACTTTGGCGAAATTCTTGGCCAGAAATAGATACTTTTGGAAAAATTTATCACCGACACAATCCATCACTATAGGACCAATAGTAAGCGAGATAGCCTAGAACATTCCAGATGCTTATCGAAACCGCAGATTGGATCGCTCGCAGATTGGAAGCAGTTTGCTGTTGCAGTTTGCTGACTTGGAGCTGCAGTAATTGTGATTTCTACTGTTGGGACTTTCTGTAATATGTTGAATTTACTATGAATAAAAGTCTAGTGATTTTTAAGTGACTGTCTTTCAATCGGCACGAACCCCTCAGCACAGTACAATATAGATACAGTTTATATCCATATAAATTACACAAGATAAAACTTATTAATCAAGTAACTTGTATTTGAATCACATTAAACATACAGTCAGTAATGAAATTAAATTCCATATTGAAGAAACAATTGAGAATCAATATCATTTCACTTTTATAGAATCAGAACCATATTTATTATTATAAAAAAAAAATAGTAATTTTATTTTTAGCACCACTTTATAATGCTTAAAATGATTACATTACATATGATTTACATTAATAAAAAAATTAAAATAAAAATAACATTTTTACAAATTATAAAAATGTGTGCAATATAATCAATACAATTATACATATTGAATTGTTTAATTATATATATAATTCGACTACATCATGATATGATTGTAATAAAATTAAATAAATCAAACAATTTTTATCATTGACATTGTTGAATTTATGTTTAGAAGATAAACTTCAATTTTGTCACTCCTTATTTAGTGAGTTTAGGGCAAAGTTATTTATGTGTACACATTGGAAACAGTTAGGATGCTCACATTGTTTTACATAGCTAGTTTGGAAACATGAATTCATTCAAAAAGAGAAGTGTGCCAATTGAAATCTTTTCAATTGATTTTGTTCAAGTATTTAGCATGTTGACTAAACATTTAGGATTCTAAGTTCATAAACATTCGGCATCAAGAATATAATTGAGTTCTATCCAAATAGCATAAAAAATTTGCATATTACATGTTGATTACAGAAAGAAGAAAGATAAAATTTAACATACAGCTGATCATTTGAGGATACAATTGCTGTTCTTTGCATTACTTTCAAATATGAAAATAAGACTTTCCTACAAAATTATGCGGCTATATTAACTAATGTCCTGAGAAGTTATATAACAGAATTTCTTTGTAAAATGATACACATTTTCTTCAGATTCCAAGGAATATTGATGAAATTCCATTAACTATCATAGAAGACAAGCCAATAAAAATAATTCCTTTGTCATGGAACTTCACTTGTTGCAAATTTAAAATTATTCTGAAGAGGTTTTTTATTTAAAAAAAGTTTGATAAAAAAATTTCATGAGTTTGTAAAAAGTCATGATTCACATTTAAAACTAGCATGTTTAGTTTAGTTATTAAAAACCAAGAGAATATTTTAGCCAATAATGGTAGAGTAAAAGCAAAGTAAACATGAAAAACTGATAAAAAAAAAAAAAAGAACATCCAACAAAAATTCGACATATTTTTATAAAGAATACTGTTAATCGGAAATTCGTGGTATAAAAAATTACATAGCAAGAGAAGAGTTTATACTTCAAAGTTGAAACAGGAATTGTGATTGTTTGTAGATAATCATATGGTTTAAAAATGTGTTAAATGGTCACAGCAAATTTTGCATCAATAACATTCAACAGTTATAAGTAAAACCCTTGATATACATAATTATTTTGAGTATGGAAAACAAATATAATTTACTAAATAAAATTCCTAAGATTATGTATGTTTTAGTTAAGCTAATCACAAAACTTAGATGAAAGAAGAAATCTTATAAATCTAATTTATTTATAAAAATCCATGGGGAAGGATGATCATGATTATCTGCAAATCCAACTCCTGTAAGTAGAATATCTTTACTTTAATAGATAATTAGCAACAAACATTCCATCCAAAAATTTCTTCACATATTCTTAAAATTATTGGAATAAAATCCAACAATTAAATAGATATTGAGTGCATATACATAAGTATAATCATTCTATAATTCACATTCAATGGAATGCTGCTTTTCAGCTGAGAACAAAGGAAAAAATGACCACTTCAGATAAAAAATTTAATTTGAAATTGTTTCAAAATACTAGATCTTCAAAAACTTTTAGATTTTAAAATGATTATTGAAATATACTTTCAAAATAAATATTCGCTTCGATTGGCTTAGGTTGGTTTTAACACGGATAACAATTAAATATTAAAAAAATTTCCCAGCAAGACCAAGTAATACAAAAAATAGAGGAAGACTTAAACTTTGATAGAAGATATAGTGGAAAAAGATTAGTCAAACTATATATTGGAGAAGTTTGACAATTAGTAAGAATAGATGTAAAGTTCAGGCCTCAGCACTAAAACAATTCAAACTCATCAATACATGTGTTTCTAAAAATGGAGTTAAATGAAACTTTAAGAAACAGAAAATTATTAAAAGGAATAAGAGACTAAAATAATAATTTACGGAAACATTGAGTCTTATGTTAAATCAGAAAACAAAAATGATGAAAAACATTTTAATTGCTTCAAGTATGCAGGTTAAGAGACATCTGAAGGTTTATAATAATTTTATAACTCTAAAGAACATATATTACAAAGAGCAGGAATGTATCCAAAATATAAAAGAAAAAGAAAAGAAAGGAAATGAATAAACGGAAGACATCTTTCTAATTTTCTTTCACATAAGTTAATTCAACCTGAATATATCAAATGCATATTGTGCATTTTAAATGCCATTATTATATAATGGTTTTATGTTATTGTTACCAGCATACTTCCCAGTAGCTACTAGCTTGTTGAAGCCACTGGATGGGATTCTTTGCAATTTAGAAGCAGGGATCAAGCAGAAAATTGCCAAATATTTAACTTGCCCCATCTAAGGGTATCATTTCACAAGGAAGACACTGCGATCACAACTTATTTAACATGCCCAGCCGCCTTTAGTTAACATGACACATTTGGGATTAAGGCAGAGTTCAAACTCACTATCCAATGATAACAAAAACACCCTAACCACAACCATGCAACGAATGGCTTTGTGAATGATTACTTTTACAGTACAATATTAGTAACATGTGAAATGAAAATTAAATTTCTTGTAATTTTTATTAAACATTTAAAATTGTACAGATGATGTAATTTTATCATTCACACTAATAAAAATGTAAACTTGGTGGCTTCACACAAATTACATTATCTTTCAAAAAAATATTAGATAAAAAAATGGAATGAAATTGTTTTTTACATATGGTTATTATAATGTAAAGAAAATATAAAAATTGTTAGTTTATATTATTCAGCTTAGACATTTTTGTCTGACATACAGCTAAGAGAATATTATATTCTATAAATTTTTGTTTTCTCCTCTAAAAATTAAAAATATATACAAATAGCATAATATTAAACTCATTTTTAAACTTTTAACAAATATAAAGGAGATTTTTTTATCTATCCTCAAAGTTTTCTTTAATCATCAAAAATTTTTAAATCATTTAAGCATATTTGAAATATTTCACAATTTTTTATTTAGATCACCAAATTTATTCATCTTCATCTGACTTTTCCTTTTCAGATGATATGCATGGTCTTATTGATGTTCTATCAAGCAAACACTCTTTCTGTCCAATTCTGAAATCACTATCTGAAGAAAGATACTGCCTTTTTAAAAGTTCAGCAAAAATACTATGCTTAACATTCCTTAATCTATCTTTGTATCTCCGATTTTGCTGCTGCAATATTTTTATTTTTTTTCGGTATCTATTTAATAATAATTCACTATTTGCTAACTGTTGTTTCAATTCAAATTCCATTGTGCCAGTTACTTCTGTAATAGTTGAAGCATCACATTTGTCAACACTTCTTTTAGCTGTCAAATTACTAGACAATTCATTCAACAAAGTAGGAATATACTGCGCTTTAACAATATTAGAATTTACACATGTAGCACTATTAAATTCATTTTCTTCTAACATGTACTTAGATAAGTCTAATTTGTGAGAATCCGGATTTAGGATCCCAACTTTAGTAGCAGCAGGATCTCTACAAGTATTTATGGAAAAAACTTGATTTATTTTAATTTCATTAACTTGATTACTTTCCTCATCACATGGCTCATCATTTTCATCACCATTATTTATTCCTTCATCAAGTGAAAGAACAGTTTCACTGAAATCATTTCCATCCGAGAAATTAATATTCTCATCATCATAAGTACTTTCAATTTGTTTTTTCACTTCTAGAATCTAAAATATAAAAGTTTAAATTAATTAGAATTTATTTTAACACAGCAGATACATGTTTTGGAAAATGAAAATTAAAAAATTTTAATACTATAAAAAATTATTTTAAACAAAAATATTCTCCTTTTTTATAAAATTCCTTATATATGGTTAATTCCTACAGGTTTTTATGAGTTAGGTATGATTTCCAATTTTTGTGCCAATTGCTACAGATTTATCTTGCCAACTTAAATCACATCACTTTGCACTATATCGAACTTTCAAAATCCTTATTATCAAACTCTGAATATTGCGATTTAATACCATTTTTTATTACAAATAATAAAATTTAGAATATTTCAGTATAATTATTTACAACAGAACTAATAACTAGAAACTAATTTCTCAAAGATTACATACTACAAAACAAACATAAAACAATAAAAAATACTATTCCTACTCAGTCAATAAAATAACCATAACCAATTTTTATAATTATGTTATATCAATTGATCAAATGAATATACAAGTATTTTACATATACACTTTTCATAGCACCAAACAGGTTTTGATAACTAAGTTATAAATATAGATTAATATATATTTTTAGAAAACTCTGATTTTGATTCTCAGTACAAACAAAGATATGCTTATTTAATTTTATGCACAATAATTAGAAACATTTTTAATGCTTATAGTTTATTTTCATTAACAATTCTATTTTTATAAAAATTAAAATACAGCTTTGAATCTTTAAAATGTAATGTAAACAACATGATATAAATATTAATCATTTAAAGTTTCTTAATACTAATTACCAACATAAATTTAATTAATTAATTATAAGGATGCTGTCTCAAAAACAAGCAGACAATTGTAACCCATAATCTACTATGTTGTTCCCAATAAAAAGTACCATTAATAAAAGAAGTTAACATTTAAAGTTCGGTAAACTTTTAATCAACTTTTAATAGAAAACTTTCAGTATTTTTCAGTTCCAAATATTTTCAATCAAATGTCAACCCAAATGCTTGAACCAACAGAAGAAAAAGTTTGCAAAAGATATGAAGTTTATTTCGCATTCAGAATTCTCTAAAATATTATCATCTAGGCTTTTGGTTTCTATGATCTGCAATTCTGATTTCAAAGATTATTATTTTTAAATAGATACCATAAAAGTAATTTATAAAAAATAACTTAAATATATTACAAAAAGTATTGCTCTTTATTAGCATATAAAAATATTCATAAATATATGCTTCTATTGTATAATCATGAAAACCAAATAACATAATATTAGACAATTAAACATTTTCATTCTAAAACTTCATTTTAATGGGCTTAACAAATTTAAAAAAATGTTTACTAAAATGCTAACAACTGTTTTTAATTAGAATTTGAATAAAATAAAACATAGTAATACTAAAATATAATATAGCTGGGTAAGAATAGTAAATTGATTTCTTAGTTATTTCATCAATTTTAATAAAAACACATCATTCATATGTGGTCTTTTAAATGAAAATAGTAAATATTACAACATATTTGCTAATTTTTAAATTACATTACTCAGAAAAAAGTCTGCATAAGCCTATGTTTATGGAAACCTAAGATTGCAACAAATATATTCCTTTTCAAGTTTTAAAATACAACTCTGAGATGTAATACACAACTTTTAAGGTGTATGGCAGAGATGCCAAAGATAAGTATAAAGAAAAAATTTTAAGGTCCACACCTTAACATTTTTTTCCCTACAACTGCCTTCCATGTGACCAGGATATGCACCAAGCAGCACTGTAATAGATTTTTTTGAAATCCAAAATAATTGCTTTTGCAAAAATGCACCCATTGTAAATTTTTCTTTTTCCTGCTAACCTTTTTAAAACTCGTGGTTATTTTGTACAAGGAACAGGAATCACATCTGTTAGCCAATTTCCCTGTTGCACTTAAGATCTTTTCTTCTCTTTTTCCTTTTAAACTACACTGGTATCTAATGTAAGATATTAAAAATAAAGAATAGTCTTCAATAAATAATCATTTTTCCATTGCATGAGCTAAGATCAAGAATGGAAGTTGAAAAGTAAATGCAAAGAATAGTCTGTTGCAGACAAACTGCTATTTTCATTTAAAATATTTGAATAGCTGCAATGGATACATTTTTAATAAATAAGCACAAAGATAGGATTTGGTCAAAACAGTATTCAAAATAATGAAACAAAAAAGATAAAAATTACATTTGCTACTTTATTACCCTGTAAATAAATACTATACACTTTATGGACAGTTTCATGTAGAATGAACATAGGAGAACTCTTTAAAAGCAAATTTTGAGTGTAAAAGACACAAAAAGTATAAAAAATTTAATTACTGATTAAATTCAAATTTTATTTTTACATATTAAAAAATCCTCTTTAAAAATGTTATCAAATATTTTTTAATCAATTGATTAAAAAATATTTTTCATGTGATTTTTATAAATTTTATCTGAATTTCATACAATTTTTAAGTTACGTGTAAGAAAACTACTAATTATGTTAAAAATTCGAATTTATTTTGATTAGAATCATCTTCATAGAAAATATATAATTTTTTTTTTTTAAACGAAATTTATGAAACTGATTAAATTCAGCATCTTCTTCTCTCATTTGTGAACAATGGAAATTTATTTTTGAAGAATAGAAATCAAAGAATAAAATACAATGTGCAAGCGATAAAATTAAAGTAAATCACAAATGGTAGACACTTGTTGCTTTAGTGGTGCTTACACATCCATGATAAATGTTGCTCCAATGTGTGTGCACAGCAGTGAAAGCCAGTTTTCTCTGTGCGATGTCGTGCTTCCAGCCCTATGTCTGGTCTACCTTAAATTTTAGCATTGACTGCTCAACTACTATGAGCTTGTCATTAGACCAACAAAATGTTTCTTCAAAACATACACTTAAAAAAGAATAACCTTAATACATTATGCTTAAATTAATTTAAATATATTTTGACAATTTTAGATCCAGATAATTATAAATATATAATTCCGATATTTTGTTCGAAAGACTACAAAAATATATATCATTATAGAAATTTTTTTACTATTCATACAAAAAGCAAAGAGCTGTTTATAGTTAAGAAAAAATTATTTAAATGTTATTCCATTATATTAAAACAGAAAGACTAATTTGATGGGAAAAAATAGCGTTTTCTTGAAAACTAATAGTTTTCAAAAAATAAACTTTTTATAATTAGTCATAAGTTTCAACCTTTTTCATCAACTGGCATAGTGCAGCCTAAATACTAACCTAATAATGCTATTTATTTGTAAGAAACAAAGAAACACTTTCTCTCATTAAGAAATATAAAACAGATTTATTGTTCCTTAAAAATTCTCTTATGGTAGTTACTTCATATTAATAAAAGTAATATTCTAATAAAAATATGTGCACATTTTTTCTAATAATACAATTCAGGTTAGAATATACTGCTCTATTATTCCAACTTTGATATCAATCTCAAAAGTTTAACTCGTCTAATGTATAAAAGAAAATTATAAACCCAAATGCTAAATATTTGAGAAGTTTAAAAAAACATACACTTAAAATAAATATTAATATAAGAAAGAACATAATATATATAAAATTTAAAAATAAAAATTACTTTTTTCATAAAAGGTGGAAAATCAAATACAGATGGAATTGCATCTTTCTTTAATCTAACAGAATTAGGGGATGTTCTAATAATTTGATCTTCAGTAAAATGCTCAGAGCATAACCGACTAAATGGAGATAGTTTCCAGTCTTTTCTGTTAATAGCATTAATCCATGCATCACGTAATTTAGGATTTCTGGGAAATCTATTTAAAAGAAATGTACACATTTAACAATGAAATTTAAATATACACAAAATAGCACTAAAAAAAACACATTCTTATTTTAGTAATTTTAGGGTGAAAATGCACTTTAGGTCCCCTTCTTGGTGCGTTTTCAAAAACATCGATGCCATGGCGAAAATTCACTATTTCAAAGTGAAACATAATTAACGACCAATGAAAACGCTAAAAAAAACTAGTAATTATTGAGCCTGCGCAAGAAAACGCTTCAAATTTGTGAGTTGGTGGAGTAGGGGACCTAAATTGCAAATTAACCAATTTTAGTATTATAGTCTTATTTTAGTAACAAGCTTTTAATCAGTAATATTATTACACATCAATTTCTAATAAATATACTAGTTTTTAATTTAAATATATGAAAGTAAAATTAACATTAAAAACAAACACAATTATATTTTAGTAACTGTTTATCTGCAAGAAGCTTTTCATCACTAAAAAATTACATCCATTTTTTAATGTATATAGTTTTCAGCTTACAATATGTAAAATTAAAATAAATGTTTATTTATATGTAAAATAAACTGTTTTTAATACCCCTATATAATTGAATTAAATAGTTATAATTTAATTTTCAGCTCAATGTGGACTTATTGCTCAAATAAGCTAAGTTTACCAGTATCAACAATATGAAATATTTTAAACTACAAATATATACTATACAATTATATGATAATAATCAAATCAATAAATCAGTAAGAAGTCCAAAACATTAAAAAGTCAAAATCATATCAGTTATAAGTAGACAAAATAAACCAGCTGTTGATAAATATATCGTCAAATTGAATGTTTTTTTAATTTCATCTCTCAAATTACATGTTCTTGAAATTTATATTTACTTTTATGAAATTTATAGTTACTTTAATGAAATTTATAGTTATTTTTATAAAAGTGACATTTATAAAAGTTAGCTGAATAATTTTATGAGAATATCAAAATATATTTTGGATAAAATCACAAAACCTTAAAAATCTTTTGGTAC
>JAPDSC010092984.1:0-16913 GCA_026290005.1 Latrodectus geometricus | reverse complement strand
TACTGGATCCAGAACTGAGATTTACAAAACACATGAAAACAATGGCATACAAAGGCCTTAAAAAATTGAACATCCTTCGCAAACTCTGCGGCACAAACTGGGGCTCAAGATCATCGACATTAAAAAATACCTACTGCACTGTTATCAGGCCTGTACTTGAATATTGCTCGCCCATCTGATCGCATGCATCTGAGTCTGTGAAAGACACTTTAGATTCAGTACAAAATCGAGCATCAAAGATTATTATTGGTGCAGTGTCCTCTACTAATAACATCAAGGCCGAACTTGAAAGTGGCCTTGTTTCCCTTGAAAACAGAAGGAAACTTGAAACCCTGAAATTCACCAACAAAATCAGGAGCCACAACAACGATCACCTCGTTCACATGGCTTTTAATGCTTGGACAAGTGCCTCAAGGCTTCGAAGATCAGCAACGATGCAGTTTGACAGTGACATCAGAAAGGCTATCCATCTTGACCATACCTCTCTGGATTTTTCCCAAGAACCACTCCTACCCATCAAGCCTCCTATGAGTACTATTATCAATACAAACCTTTTGGAGCCATGTTCTAAAAAAGAACCAACTCAAGCTTTATTACAGAAAGGTGAAGATACAGTTCGTCCACTGGCAAAAGATAACAGCGCTATTGTTTACACGGATGGTTCCTCTGACATAGACTGTAATAGAGGAGGTGCTGGCGTCTACATCCTCTACCCCTCAGAAAATGTCAAGCTTAAAATACCCACTGGCGAAATTTCCTCAAACTTCACTAGTGAACTAGGTGCTATTAAAGAGGCTCTTACCCATTGTCTCTATTTCTCTCCCTTTGTTGACTCGATTGAACAAATTGTAATTTTCTCAGACTCTAAATCAGCTCTAGAAGCCATACGAAACGGTGAGTCAGCACTGACGGGAAATATTAATACCCTTCTTCACTCACTAAATATTCCATGCATTCTCCAGTGGATTCTTGCACATGTGGGTATTGAGGGGAACGAATGCGCAGATGCCCTTGCAAAAGAAGCACGAGATAAAGAGCAACCTCGAACAGTCACCTGTGCAGACGCAAATGCCGTTGCCAGGCGAAGGATCTACGATCAGCATTTTGGCAAGGCAACAATCCCTGATCTAGACTGCCCAAGAAACCTCTCCTCCACAATAGCTCGACTACGTACTAGACATTTCAAGGGCATGAAGATATCACCAACTGGTATTAAATCCTTTCCCAACGTCAAGCACTGTCCTCAATCCGAACTAACTACAGATCATGTCTTAAACTGCCAAGCCATTATCCGCTCCCTCTTCGAACTAGGAGCTCCACCAATTGAGATCCTCCATGGCCATCGGGCTCCAGAACTGGCAGATCTCATCAACAAGACTTTAGGTTGACTTTAGACTTTTTGTTTTTTGCACTTCACACTTACTCATAGACACGACAGAAACAACTGTAAGAATTTGATATATTTTCAATAAATATAGGATCCGACAAATGTAAACATACAATTTATATAAATCTAAGTCAGTTTTCATATAAGGAAATTTAAGAACAATCTATTTTCTTGAACTGTAGGTATGTCAATCAATTTTATTATTTTTTTATTAAATTGAGATAAATATTTCTAAACACAAATCAATCAATAATTATATCTCTTAGAGCAATTATTCAAAAAAAATAGATATGTCTGAAATTTCTGCCTGTTTTTATACTTAACTAATTAAAAAACTTTTTATATACCCAGTATAAACGTTTTTAAATAATCCAATTACCATAATTATTTATGATAGTTTTTTTATTAAAATATCCTCTATCATTGGATTTAAAAACTCAATCCATGATACTCTTATAAATTCTACATTTTCTTTTATTTTTCCTTGTAAAAATTGGAAAAAAAAATTATAAATCCAAAGCAAATGATGAGGGTAATAGACTCAAGGAGTATGATGGAGAATTTTCTCTTCTATCTCTGTGAGTTTATGTAACATACCTAAAGAAACATAGTTCCTAGTATCCTCTCATCAAACATTATGGTTTTTTTTTTTCTAAATGTAATCTAAGTCTTTTCCTGAAATTCTTGTTTAATGTTAGACAATTAGTGACCGTTTAACACTGAATTTAAATTTTCATTGGATTTTCAATTCAAAGTGCCTCAATTGAAATGGATTGTGTCATCTGTTGTATCACGTATGTACAATTTTCAATTGAAGAGGATAAATTGCAGATTTTAAGTTGAAAATAGAGATTTTGGAAGTCATTAGATGCCATAAAATGCTTTCATTTTTCATCTTTTTTAAGCAACCAGTTCAAAAATATTTTGATCTTATATGTGCGATCAAAGATATGCGTAAGATTATTCGATGATTAAAATTCCTCTTATTTTATTCATGTGGCACAAGTTCCGAATACTTTCAACCAATCCTAGTTGTGAGATATATTCGAATATGGTTTGTGTAGATGAATCAAATCCTTCCGCAATTACTTCTTCTATGGTAATGTCAAAAACTAATTTTGTTCTAACATGACTTATATGGTATTATTATTTATTGAAGATAATTGCCCAAATACAGCTTATCATGTACATGTACTAACAGAAAATGTACCTGTACCAAACATTATGAATAAATGTTCACATGATACAGTTGGATTATATTCTTAATAAAACAAATTAAAATTCATCAGTAACCATAGATAAAAGGTCACATCTCCTCAAAACTATTATAAGAATCATCCTCATTTTAAATCATTACTCGGTTAGTATGATTCCATTCAATTATAAGTAAAAAGAGCCAAAATACTTCTGTTTGAATAATATTTATTAATTAAATTATATCAAAATGAAAGGACTAAACATTGTGTTATGCTTAATATTAAGAACTAAAACGTTAAAAAATTTGTAATAAAATTTAATGTTTGTATTTATTTAGTAATTTGGAAATTCAAATCTATAGCCACATTTACTGTAAACATGCAGTTTTTATTCAACAACAGAAATAGAAATTTTGATTATTATAACAATTTCATATTTCTTCATAATAACAAAAATAGTAGGAAAAGTAATTTTCTTCAAGTGATGTTCAGATTATTGGAACTGAATTACAAAAAGGCAAGAACAAAGAGTTTTTTTATTTAAATTTTGTGCTTTATAATTGTTTTAGAATTGTTTCCAATCCGCTGAAAAACACTAGGTATTATTTTTAACTAGATGAAAATAAAAATCTAGTTAAACCACCCGGTAAATCATTAAAATTTTCTGAAGAGTAGCAATCTATTGCTATTACCTAAGCTTTTCTCTTTGATCTCACTATATAGATTCTATATATGAAATTTATTAAGACACGCGTATTCGGAAAAGCAGTTTTAATATGCAAAAGTAATAGTATTTTTCGTTTCTCTCTTAAATAACTTCTCTTATCATCATTTGATAAGAATCATATCTACAAAATTTGTTAATACCAGAGATGAGATATTGTAATGACAGATCTTAACGATTTTTGAGAAATTTAACAACTAAATACCGCTTAGGAATTAGGTGTGATTATCTAAAATGCCAGATTAAGTTTTTCTTTTATACTTAAGTGAAACTATGATAGAAATCAATCAATAAACGAGTTCCAGTAATGACAACAAGTATAATGTTCGTGGGAAGAATATTATTACTTTCTTAAAATAATCTCTGTAAATTGTAAAAAAAAAAAAAAATATTACATATAATTATGTTTTTTTCAAAAATTATCTTTTATTTAATTTTCCTTTACAAAATGGGGGTATGCATATTGATAATTCATTAAAGTATCTGACAAGATTTTTTAAATTTTTTATAAACATATTAGTTTATCAAAATTTATAAAAAGGAAAAGTTCAAGAGAAACAAGACTTAGAATAACAAAATGCATTGTCATCGGGAGACTCATCAATTCATCGTCGCATTGTAGTGATAAACAGCTACATATAATTATTTTGTAAATTAACTTCAAATATATTTGTACATTTGCATGGAGATATTAGATTTTTCACTAAATATATTAAATTAGTAAGATATTTTTTTAAAATTTGTAAGTTTCTATGATCTTTCAAGTGACTTATTTAAGCAGAAAAGTGCAATAGCTTGATTTGTCATTCCATCTCCATATACTTCAAACATCTATAGACTGTAGTATGTTAACAATCATTAATGTAGTTTATGATTTTTCATGTTTGTTTAATAAAAAATTTTAGGGAGGATTTAGATTTTTGGTAATATCGCGTATATTTTTGGGAGAGTTTATGAGAGTTGTTCCTTATTTGTCACTACAAATGTAAAAAGTATTGCTTAAACCATTAGTTAACAATATTTAATCATTTACTGGCCACATTCGTATTTCTTTTGGTTGTATTTTGAATATAAACTATATTGACCTTGTTTTAGCTTATAGGTTTATTCAAAATAGAAGGATATGTAACCCAGCATTTTAAGTTCCATAGCATATTATGTTTTAAATTTTGCAGTGCACTATTAATTTATAAATATTGTAAATGATACCATATGAATATTTACACAGTGCTGCATAATGATTAGTATTGCTTCTATGTAGATTGAAAAGGATAACCAGTCTTAAAGATCAATGAAATAATAGCTAATCGTAAGAAGAAACTACGTTGAAGATATTTTATACATTTATTATTATTCTGGCAAAATCTGTAATGTAAAAAATCTCCTTATTCATTCGTTATCTTACAATTTAAGTACATCATTAATATAGATCTTAATTGTTAAAATCAATGCTGTTAATAACACTTAATTTCATACATTTTCTTAGTTTAATTTTTAAGTCATTCATGTGTTTCTTAAAAATATTTTTACAAATATTCATTCAGATTTTTAAAATAGCATATTTTCAAAAGAATAAGTATCCCTTTTTAATATTTTAGTGAAAGTCAATTTCTTATATGGTATTTACAATTTTAGAATCTGATTTTCCTTTTACTCTTATGTTTCGAAATAAAGAAAATCAATTTTATGTTCCTTGTTCAAAATGTCAAACGATAAGCTCATAAATCCTTAAACTGTTTTATTTTTCATTTCAAGAAAATAAAATTATGTTTGACAGTTTGTATTACAACCAAGATTTCTTTTTTTCTTTAAGATTTCAATGGAATGACAAAACAGTGGCAGTTTTTTTTTCTATATTGTCTCCTCTATACCAAACCTATCATCGTAAATTTTCAAAATGTCTTACACAATTCAAGAAAAAAGAAATTTCTCGCCATTGCAAACAACAGTCATTGAATTTTTAATTTTTTGACATTAAATGGGTTTTTAGTTATTTTATTAAAATAAAAATGTAGAATAACTTATTCTTTTAATTTGCAATCAAAAATCACTGCCTGTGAAGCTCAGAAGTACTGAACTGAAAATTTATTGAATGTGAGATAAAGTCACTAAAATCAGATTGGGGGAAAAAAAAGTTCGAGTTTCATTGGAGAACATCTTTTGTTTAATATTTTATTTTATCAAACACTAAAAATAAAATAAAAATGTTCACGATTTTATGATGAAATTAAAATTAATGCATATTTTCTCCATTGAATTCTCAAAATATTATGAGAGAATCTCAATATAAAAAAATATCCTTAATATACCGTCCTTAGAAGCAAATACCCTTAAAAATGTTTCGGTTACTAAGAAAATATTATTATAAAAGAAAAGTTAAAAATACATATTTTTTTTAATAAAATCATTGCATCTGCAAACTAATTTCTATAATTCTAATATGTTATTATTCAGTAATATCAGGTATTTTAAGATAGAAGGAACCATTATCACACTTAAGTTACTAAGATTAATATTATTGTTTGATTTAATTTTTGCTCTGTAGTCATTTCTTTCATTATTTAAAATATATAACAAATAGTACACATATATGAAATATTTTATTTAACAAAGGAAACATTTCAATTTCACGCATATAGTAAGTTCGTTTTAATAAACGTAAATGTACGAAAATGAATTTAATGATAACTAAAGCAGCTATATGGATTTGATAAGCAATTTATTTTTTTCCCATTAAAATTACAAAGTTATCATCAGTTAATTTTCATTTCTTGAGGCATCAAATTACTGAAATAGAAAAGCTATACCCTTAATCAATAACTTAAAATATTTATTTAAAATAGAAACACTTTCTTTTATGTGTAAAAATTTTTCTCGAAGCTGAAAAAGAGTTAATTTAAAAATGAATGAATTCATGAAAACTAAATGAAATTCTTCTTTTTATGTTAAAAAGTTAGATACTACTCTCCAAACTATAATTTATGATAGTGTCAGGTAAAGTTATCCATACATAAAATGTATATATGTAATTTTTCTTGAATACGAAGTACTTGAAAAAACTATTTTCCACTATATAATATATTATTGGATAAATATGATGAAACTGAATGAAAGTAATTTTTATTCAGTTCAAATCGACTTCCAAATGAGAATAAAATCTCACTTCACAAGCTTTAAATTTTAACCCAGGGGAATGTGATCTTAAAGTACTTAATCGATAACGCCCAGTAGATCTATAAGGCCCAATCATTAGTTTTTGTTAAATAAAACTGTATCACGATTTTCAGTAATTTAAATGAATCTTCTTTTAAATAACAGAAATATGAGTGTTAAAAATAAATTATTAGAAAAATGTTTATATTTTATTCATAGTTTTGAAAATATGCATTGTGTCCACTACAAATTTTTATCACATTTAACATAATATACTAAATACTTTTAGGCTTTTAAACTCGGACGAATAAGATATATTTTCTTATGATCAGATTATTTTTTAGTTTTCTTTGACCGCTTACTTGTCTCACATGTTTAAACATGTTTTAACAGTTATTCTATAAAATATTATAGGAAGTGACTGATGCGTGCTTCTAAATATGAGCTTTATTGTGCTTTACAACAAATGTGTTCAAATGTTTTTCGGATATTCGCAATTGTTTAATTTTTAGATCACTGAAAAATATCAAGACTGGCTTCATTTGCAGTTCAGTGATTTTTTTGTATTTATATGCGTCGATTTGTTAAGTCATATTAAGTATAAAATATTAATTAATGTTTAGATTTATTTACATCATAACATCTCTCTAAATTATGTGCAATATTATTTAAAAATCTATTGACACACATCTGTTTTCAAGAATCTACTAATGAGCATATTATTTTTGTCACCAATGCTTCCTGGTAATTTTATAATAATATTATGAAAAGAAGTTCTATCATGTCATCAGGTTTTGATTTTACTTTATTCTCCGCCAGTATAGAACGTTTCAGGGGAAAGTGTCTCAATTTCTTCTTGAATCTAAACCATCATAAGAATCATGATATCCGTCCAAATAACCATATTTATTAAATATCCCATCACATGATTTATTTCTTCATTTTTAATCTTAATATATAGAGTTTGATATTATGGTGACTGTACTGAGCATTGATGTAAAATTACTGTACTAATGCAAATGAATGTAGAAAAAAATGAACGTGATAGCAGAAGACTCCAGACATAAAATCAAAAAACTTAAGTTAATACTTGTTTAAATAAAATACTTTGTATCTTGAATTCCTTATAAAATTCTTTCGAAGATGATAATGTTTCTTCCCATATTTTTATTTGCCCCTTAATAATTTTCGTAAATCAATATAATAAAGGTTACATCATTTTTCTAGAACACTATAATATATCATAAGTCAGAGTTCAGAGATTTAGAGGTATCAGTGTTATGGAGATTCAATCGTCAGTGGTTTTCGTTCATAGGTATATATGAAACTCAAATCACTGCTAAATTTACAAAGCATACAAGCCCAAGGATTATTTTGATTAAAGAGGTACTAATAAAAAATTCGAAACCATCACAAATAATTAGCCTATTTTTCATTAATTATGAAGATATCAAAATAAGATACAATTATGATATCATTTCAATTTACTGCTTCTATGAATTCTAAAAAGAAACATGCATTCTTTGATTTATACATGTATTGGTTCTTTCTTACTTAAATGTAATTCCTTTCAAAAAGGAGAAAAAAAATAAATCAAAATTTAATACGAAACATAACATTTCGGTGAAAGTTATTGAATGGTGTACATCAATTTAAACAATGTCGAGTTGTCATCTCAGTATAATATATCCCAATGAGTAATTATTTGCTGTACAGTGAATTTCTGGATGACATCATACATGACGAATCTTCAAGAAGTTGTTAAAAGTCGAAGTTTGACTAATAGGGCTCCGGAATTTGGAATTACTTTTCCACATTGGATCACTTGATTGAATTGAATTAAATGAAAGCTGTCCAAAAGTTTATTAGTTGATGATTTTACAATTACTCGAGCCTATTTTCGTTGTCTATAGAACAAAATTTTAACTTGCTCTACAGATTATAATTTAAAAAACAAGTTCTGCATTATTTAAGTAAGGACTGAGTTTTCTATTCAAAATTATTTAATACCAAGAAATAAATTTATGTATATGAAAACTTAATATGGATTTGAAAAGTAATATGAGTAATATGAAAACATAAGGTTAAAAACTAATCTTACTCAAACGAATTTCTGTAATTAGCCTTATTTGCTCCACATAGATGTATTATAGAAGAAATTATTTAATTCGTTTTATTTCCACATTATAAAATATAGAAACAAGCTTATTTAAAAACTTTACTAAAACCACAGAAGCTCTTAGATTAAAAATAAGCTCAAAATATAAAAAATTAATCTCATAAAAATGAATGTTCCTCATAAGTTTATATATTTGTGCTACTTCTGATGTTAAACAAATCTACTTTAAAGGTATACACAAATGTAATGTAAGTATGAAAAGTTTTCAAATTTATTTAATTATTTGTTGTTTAAATACAATTTAATTGTGTGTTTAATACAGATTGAAATAATTCATACAACAGATTAATATTTATGACATACATCACATGCAAAATATATACTCCCATGTACTGAAAAATTAATGATTGTGAAAAAATAAGATAGATGATAAGAAAAGAGTTTTAAAGACTAGGTTTACATAAATATTTAATATATATATATTTAATGATAATGATATGAAAAACATGCCTTATTTTTGCGCATTTTCAAATTATAATTAAATAATAAATGGATAAATATGAAATTTTATCCAATTTTTTTTAAAGAAAATAAACTACAATGTAACATTAAAATGTTTCAACATTATTAAAATGTTGGAAATAATTGATTATTTCAAATTCTAATTCAAAATTTTTAACATTATTTGACAGATAAAGACATTTTTCCTTGATAAATCTTTTAAAATAACACATACAATGACTAATAAGTAATAACCTAGATAATATATAGTGTGTTAAATAATTAAAAATATATATAAGTGAAAGTGTCAATTGAAAAGTAAAAATGCTTCACATTTTTGTCCTCCTTCTTCAAGAAAAGTGCGAGAGCGGGAAAAAATAGATCAAGCTATTTTCTTGAGTTTTTCCGCACCGAATGAACAAGAAAAATAAGTAAAGGAGACTTGAAGAGACAAAAGAATCTGTCCCAAGGGATGAAAGAAAGTGTAAGATGCTTCCACAACAAATAAGAACTTAGGAAGAAACTGGATTTTCTTGCGGATGCCAGATAGTTGTGAGCAGTGATGTAATTATTGGATTTATGAGAAATAAGATTGTCAGAAAAATAGTTTTCCGTACTAACTACAGAAAAAAAATAGGTCTATCGAGTTGATATTATTTTACATACTTTGTTTGTGGCACTGTTAATTTGAAAGATAAATTTGCTTTCAAGGTGTGATATGATTTAATTATTGTTTATTTTTGTCGAGTGTTATTATAATTTTGGTTTGCTTACATTTATTATATTTGAACACATTAAATAAAAAATAATTATGAAAGTTAATAAATGAATTAAAGGAATTATTAATTACTTATTCGTTTAAGTAAATTCTTTTACGTTATAGGTGAAATGTTTTATTTTAGTGATTGTATTAGTTATAACGATAATTATATTTAAATTTCAGAAAAAGACCTACAAAAATGTTTTAGAAATTGGATTATTATTTTTAAAAAATAATATCGTATTGTGATAAAATTTATTAAAAACATTTTTAAGTGAATTGAGTCAGATCATGAAGGGCTAAATTCAATCCATTGCTTCCTTCATAAGTTCTGCAAAGAAAACTACAATGTATTTATATTTTTTAGGGAAATAAATTGGATATTTATATTTCATGTTCATCGTTTCAAGACAACTCGACAACGCGCAAAAAAAAAAAATTGAATTATGTAATGATGTTCTGAATACGTAAACTTGAATTCTAATGAATAAATATTTGAAAAAGGCATCACTAGTTAAAAATTGAACTGTTTTCCTCATTTAACAATCAATAATAAATCGTTTTTAACACCAATAATGTAAGAAATATAGTAGTTTGTTTCCATGTGTTGAATTAATAAAATATGTTCATTTACAACATATATATATATATATATATATATATATATATATACTTGAGTAAAATTATAGAAAAATACTGCGTTAACTGATACTCTCATAGGATAGCCATTGATAATAACATTTCAATTGACGAAATCAATAGACCAGCTGACGTGATCCGATAAAAGAATCAATGTTCTGTATGAAAAACACGACCAATATTTCTATATTTATGAAACATAAGAGTGGGAGAAATGCCTTCAGGCAGCTGTATCTAGACACGATATTCGATTTTCGATTGGACAGGAACACTCCAGGCTGTTTTACTACAGGGATTTGTAACAAAATTTCATTATGAGTCTCCAAAGATAAATTTCAAATTGCAAAACAAAAGAGTATGTATTTCTCCAATAAAAACGTCTAAAAATATCATGACTGTTAAACGTATTTAAACGAAAGTTACTTACCTTTTCATATTTCTGGTTTTATTCAGTAATTCAATAAACACATATATTTATGAATCAAAATAAAAAATATAGAAAATGCAGATTTTTGAATGAAAAATTGCCTTGCTGTCATCCGAAATTCTTATTATTTCAGGAAATGATTTTATATAAAATATGGAACACATTATCAGTCTCATTATTAGAAATTGTATTTCATATATTATTCTTATTATCATATTGTAGTCAGATGATTATCACTCAAAAATAAAAAAAAATGCTTACAATTTTTGATTACACTATTCATAAAAATTTTCATGCTATAAATTTTTATTGATGCTGTAAATCATTAACGCAAACTTCTTTCCTCATTAAATTTATCATTCGATACCAAATGGTGGACAGACTAAAAATGAATGCCTTGTTTTCACATTTACCCAATATGATTACAATTGCAAAGAAATTAGTATAAGACATGCCAGTTTATTTTCACTAGGTAATTTGAATTCGTAAAAAATTGAATACATTTTCTTAGTAAATTTATACCACAAAAATTAAAAGAAAAATTATTTTTACGTTCCCTTTAAACCTGCGACTGTAATTTTATTTACCATTTGAATTCATTATTATATTTTATGAAATAAATTTTACAATTACTCTTATAAAAATAATCATCAGATCGGGAAATTTAACTTAAATCCTGATAAAACTTAATTTTTTTTTTTTTTTTTTTTTTTTATCTTTATGTGTTTAGAAAGTGCTTCTTTTTGAAAAATATTTGCTTCATTTTTTATTAGAGCATAAATTTAACATTTGTATTTTTCTTATTGCTTATTGCTACATTGTAATTTAGTGTATATTAAAAATATTGAAGTATTCTGCGTATGGTTTTTTGGATCTAAAAAAAAATAATTCTCTGTTTATTATTTTCCTTTGTTTTTCTCTTAAATATATTACCATTTTTTTTAAAAAAATATTTATATAAATATATATCGTAAAAATAATAGTGTTTATATTATAGAAATATCAATTATCACTGAAGACTAATTATTGTGTGTATTACTACTGTAGGAGGGCGAAGTCTTATGCAACACAATTAGATAAAGAAGTAACTGAAACCAGGAAAATTTTGCAATTGAGAAAAATAATAAAAAAATAAATTTTAGTAATAAAATACTACATTTTAGTGCCTACGAACAATATATCAATTCATGGACTGAACATCTTTTAAGTACTTGAATACAAAACTCGGCATTAACGTTTTTGTAGAGAGTGTGATTAAAACATCAAATTTTAGCTTTAAAACTTTTTTTATAAATACTGAAATAATTTTACTGTTATCAATTTCACATAAATTTAATTGTATGAGAACCTAGAAATATATATTTTTAGAAAAGGATAGGTAGTTTCTTAAGGAAAAGCATTTAAGATATATTAGACGTCAAATAATAAAATATTTCTTTGCAAAATGTAACTAAAGAGTCAGCAATATTGGAGCTAAAAAGTATCACATGTATTAAAACTCAATGGAAAATACTTTAAAAAGCAATTTTAGCCATTTCCCTATCTAACAATCGGGGCTAGTATGCATGGAGAGAATTTCAAAGAATTCTTATGAGACGTGATAATGGCACCCTTGAGAGTCAAGCAAGAAATTACATCGCTTTGAAATTCCTATTGTTCCATTCTTATCAAACTACAGAACTTACTATGTAATAAAATTCTCTGAATTTTTTCCTTGCTCAAGAAAACTATCTGGAAGCTTAAAAATGGCTAATATTAGATTAAAAGACTTTTTTTTTTTGCTTAGCATTATCAGTTTCTATTTCATTGAAATTTATGTTATTGTCTAATAAATAATCGCATCATATATCATTCTTGCAAAATTCTTATTATAATATTATTTAGAAAATGTTGGAATATATATCTTATGTTATTTTAAATTACTTTAGATAAAATAAAATATATTTATAAGGATTCATAAAACCATTTGACATATTTGAAAATGTAATAATATGAATTTTCATTTCAATACATGTATTATTTATTGTTAAAAAATGGTTGAGACGTTTGTTCCAATAATTTTATTATCATCAATCTAATTGCTATTCTACAAAAATTTTTAATCAAATTTATCCATTCAAAATTTTTAGATTCGTGTTTTAATTTTTATAATAGAATTTGTTATAATTATCTTTTAATAGCAATATTATTTTTAAGGATATTCTTTAAAAAAATAAAAATAAATAAAATAAAATAAAAAAAAAGTATCCCTAAGCACTTGTAACAATATTTTTCTTAATCCGAGAGGAATTTAAATTTTTTATTACGTTCATATATTGCCTTTTTCATTAAATTTAATATGTAGAATGATAAGATATTCATGAAATTCTTTTAAACATTTATTATGAAGTGTATAGTATTAGTATATGCATATACAGTACGCTGATATAAAATGTTATCCAAATGATGTGCGAGTGTATTCACTTTTCTAAACATTTATTATAAGCATATTTTGCACATTAATGATCATAATGTTTTCTAAACCCAAAAAATAGCATAACATGTATTTAGGTTTGCATATAAAACAGATCATTACAATGATAAGCAAATCACCCATATCCAACACTCTCTTGCAAAGCATGTATATTGAGACACAATACGTACAAAATGGATATTTTACAGTTAGTGTCTTATACAGAAATATAATTTAAACTGTAATGTCAGGTAAAAAAAATGTTTTTTGTAAGAAAAAGAAACGGGTGTCATTATGTATTTGAATTAGGTGGACCTCTAATTGTTCCATTCTGTGACTGTTTTGTCGTACCACAGTTTACGTATCTCTGCCTTTTATGTAAGAGATTCCATAATTATTATCGGAATATAGAATTTACAGATTCATTAAAATATTTCTTCTAAAATCAATCAAAGATTTTTACATTTAAAGCTATTCTCAGCATTCAAAAAACGAATATGTCATCAATATGGTCTGAATCTCTCTTACAATCAAATTAAGAGCACTGAATGAGGAAATTAAGTTGTTTGCTAATTAAAATGGCTGCATAGAAAGTACGACTTGTAGGAAGTTATTTTGTTTGAAGCAACATGGGTTGTGAGCATGGCTATTGTTATTCAATTGGTAATGCTATTTCGTAAGTAAAAGTGATTTTAAAGATGTCATCATTGACAAATATTTAAAGTAAGTATATCACGTCATTCTTGTTTTCAAAAATTTTTGCTTCATAAGGCGTCAATTTTTGCTTCAGAAGAATGACGTCATTTTTGCTTCAGAAGGCAAGAATAACATAATTTTTCCTGTGAAGCATAGATTTATCAAATTATGTTACATAGATTTATATTTGACATAAACATGGTGAACTTTCATTGCCAGTATGCATAAAATATATAATTATTCATTCAAATAATAAAAATTTTTAAAATTTGCATAAAAAAAAAGAAAAAGTAAAATTTATATAATCTTTATTAATGCATATGCTTGAAATGGTCTACATAATTAAGAGACGCAAAAGCATTTGATTGGCTTCTTCTCTCAATAAAACTAGTCAAAAACCTTAAAATTAAGCATTATTGGTAATATTCATGTTATGATGCTTAATAAAGCAATTATTCAGATTCTACAGGATTTGGTTATTCTAAAAAATCTAATAATTAAAGTATCTTTAAAACCCAAATTTTCACATGTTAAAATTTAGCATATCTGGTAAAACTAATCAGCAGGTGGAATAGTTGATAAACCTACAATAAAGTATAATGATGTATTTTCTTCCTTAATGAATCATCAGTTGTTTTTACCAAACATGCAGAATCCAAATTCCTTTTCCTTAATTGTTCAAGTTGTTCATTCATTGGGCATCCTTTCATGTGGTATTATTGTTATTAATTCTTTGATATTCATATAAAGGAAATACCTAATTAAAAATTACTTGATAATTTTTTTCAAATAAACTAAAAAGAATTTTAAATTGTGGATATTTAGCTTAAAATTATTTTAGTTCATATTTATTTATCAGCATCTTCTGCCCTGTATCCATGACAAGCGACTCGTCATTTGTATTCGAACAAGTAGTGGATCCAATTCTGAAAACCAAGTTTTTTCTAATAATACATGGTCATTAATAAGATAACTTTTTATATTTGTGATACTTAAAATTCATATGTGCATGCCTGATAAAATATTCATACAAAATTTTGTTCTCAAGTGACTTATTTTTTGTCACCTGAACCTGAGGTACTGGAAAAAATCATTTATAATTATATTTGATAGTGTTTAATTTGAATGCTTCATTAATAGGAATAAAGTATAGAACATCTTTTCATAATTTTCTATTAAAAACATACAATTTTATATAAATTATTATTTTATTATGTACTATAATAAATCTATGTATAGATATATGTATACAATATTTGTGATTAGACGAATTAAGGGAATTTTGAACTGGGAAGATAGTGATATTTATGAATGTCTGTATAACAGATTAAATAGTACATTATAATTATTATTGCCATCAATTATTATAAGTGGTTGAATACTAAAAATAGCCTCACATTTAGAATTAAAATGGTAGATAATTAATTACCCACCATATATATCAGTATGATATATTGATAAGATGTTTTTTTTAATAATTATATTAGTTATATTGTTGTTTATATAATAGTGATGTATAACAGCAGATGTTCATATTTGTCACGAGGAATATTTTTTTGTTAAAATGTCTGTTGTTATTAAAATATTTTTTTATTATTATCACTCAATCACATCATATTGAGAAACAATTTCCAGATTGTTTCGTATAATAACTACATCAAACTATAAAAAGTTTTAAACCAAAAAAAATAATGGAAAAATCATTTTTCTAGGAAATAATTTGCATTTATTTTTACTATATAGCTTTAAATTTCAAATTTATCAAAATGGTTAAGTTTAGCTGCGTCAAAACTAATACTTCAAAATTTAATATCACTTTTTCTCAGTTTATTAATCCTAATATTCTCAGTCATTGTTTAAAAAAAAATAAAAACATAGTTCTTTTGTTAAAGGAATTAAACCCTAAAATGCTTTTTATTAGTTTCACATAATTGAAATTAAGTAAACATTTGCTGCTCAAATTTAAACTTATTATATATTATATAAATTTTGAGTAGTTCAAAAATTAACGTAATGAAACTTTTATCTTTTTTGTTTGAAATTACATTCTACATTATTTAATACTAAACTTTTAATTTAATTTTCATACTGCTGCTCTTCATGTATAAGAAATGTCTTGTCTTATCATAAATAATGGCTTGCGTGACATGTTCTTAAGTAAATTTAATTTTTCTTAGATGAATATAAAAGTAGAATTTGTTTTCCCAGTTTTCACGAAAAAATGCTTATGCATTTTTAAACTTGAGCATATGTATTTACGCTAAAATTCATCAACCTTTCATCTGTGTGCTAAACATAATGCCTTTAAAATTAAAAACGGTTAAAAAATACTAATTAGATATATTCAGGTAATGCAACATTTTTAAAAAAGCATTAGAATGATATTATAGTTTTTAATTAGATGGTAAAAAATTTTGACAAAGAGAAATAAATCTCTATAAAAATAATCTGAATTAGAGTTAAATCTTGGGCTGTACACATATCATAACAAGTGGTCTTAAATATGATTAAAAATGCAAGACGAAACTAAATAAATTATACAAATTTTAATTTAATTTATTTATATCTTGAAAAATAAATACATTTATTTATCGCACATTTCCTTTTCTTAACAATTTTTCCCATCTCTATATTTTACGAGATTTTACTTCCCAACATGGAAAACAGCGTCTAATTAATAATATTAACAATTTAAAGAGAAGTATAACTTTTAGTAAAACATTACTAATGTAATAGTATTTAAATATGTATATAAAAATGCATTTTATAGTTTATAGAATAAAAATATTAGTTTTAATCTATTTTAAATTAATTAATGCAGCAGCAAAATAAACAGGAATCCTATCCTATATACATACA
>JAPDSC010092975.1:11334-34129 GCA_026290005.1 Latrodectus geometricus | reverse complement strand
AGTCCGATGATTGTTAATTGTATAGTGAACACCACTATGTTTTTGATCCTGATACAATTAACAACCATCAGATTAACAGTCATTGTGCAAATTGCGATGAAATTTCACTTTCGCAGCGTAGCATGAAAAAACTTAGCACCTCTAATCAATTGACTACGCTTCAAAATTATGAGACAATCTCTGATTCTGCGTCCTGGAACGTATTCCAAGCCAAAATTATCAATATCAAATCACGTAATTCCACAATTTCAGACAAACAATATATATATAATCTGTCATTTCATGTATATTTTTTTATTTTAACTGATCTTATATTTAAATATTGTAATGTTAGTCTCCAAGAAATATAAAATCTTTCACAGCAATTTCAAATTTGTATTAAAAGATCTACATAATTGTTAAATCACTTTCATATTAATGGAATTAATTTAGGAAATTAATAACTCTGAAAAAGTTAATTCAATTTATTATAGTTAATTTATTTATAGAATTTATCGTGTTAAAAACTCACTTCCCACTATTCAGGAACCAAATAAATATCTTTGGAAATTTGAAAATAAATATTAAGCGTTTTGTGTTGTTTGGGATATGTCTATTGATGTATTTTTATCGCAAAAGGTACTTAAATAAAAAAATTTTTTAAAAAATATATATTTTGAAAATTTATAGGATTTGTACAATATGCTTACATCGCTTGAAGTATTAAATGTAATTCAAACGCGTCAACTATTTTGAATTAGTAGTTTTACCTAGTTTTATCATCATCAAATTTCTTTCATTGAGTATTTATCTTCATTATTTGTTTCAAAAATATTTTAAGTTATGTGTTTGCAAGTGAGTGCTTATAAATATGTCATCTGTTTCTTACTTCATTTGATAGTGAGTTTTTCTATTCATTTCTAGTCATACTTAATATTTGTTAACATAAGGGAAAATTTAAGGACCATTTCATTCATATTATAAATTATTTTAGTAACGATTCAGAAAATGGATTTTCTTAAAGTAAAGTTTTTTTTTTATTGGTGTTATAAAACACACTTTAAGTTTTATTTAGTCTTTTTCTAAAACTCAAAATTTAGGTTTATATTTAATTTAATATATATGGGAAGAGATTAAGCATTATGGAGCTGGTAGCTAAATGGTCTGTCCTCTAGACTACAATTCAATTCAGGAATTCGATTCCTACCTCGAGTTAGATATTTGTGACAGTTTAAATCTTAAACTGCTGATCCCACTCGAATTATCCCTTGTGAGTAAAAAGACGCTGTACAGAGGGACAGACAAACCAAAATCAAATTTTTCTAGTATTCGAGAACATTTTAGATTTGACTCTGAAATCACTTTCTCAATGTGTTTCAAATATTTTTATAACTTTTCCCTTTAACTTGTCGATAAATGCAGATTCCACTGAAAACTTGAAGCAGCTTTTCGATTATAACACTTTTAGAACTTTTTTGCTCCTTTACAAATTAACTATAATGAATATTTTATGCGTGAATTTCTGTTTTATTTATCTATTCACGTCGAGCAGGAAATTTGTAAAATAAAAGTCTGTTGATAACTTAAAAATATAAAGAATTGTTTTATTCATCATACTATACATTCACATTGTTTATACACTTTTGCCGATTAACAGCCAAATTTTTCAAACTGGGGGCACAAAATACAAGTTGATGAGTTTTAATGTTAATAATTTTTTGCATGGTCAGTTTTACAACTTTTTCAGAATTAAATTATTTTCCAACTAAAAAAAAATGTTCAAATTTTGAAGAAAAAGGTATTTAATGAAGACTTTATGATTATAGACGATGTGCTTTGAAGAAATCCAATTACTGAAGTTCTGCCTAAATTATTTGTGCATTGTATGGTCTGGCGTTATCATACAAAAAGATAGGAGCTTTTCTATTGACCAATCTAGGTTACTTTTCTGTAAACTTTTCAAAATTTTATCAATTTGACTTCAGTATATTTTTGCTGTGTGGTTGATGAACTAGGTAATATGAAATTATAATGAACCCTATGAGCGATACACCCAAACACTCACCTCAGCTTGGCTCATTTTTCTTTCAACATCAGCTTGTTCAAAGTCACCTGTGCAAACCAGTTTGATACTGTCTGCTACATAATGATACAAGAGCCAAATGTACTGGTAATGCTTCGCATGGTCTGTGATGCCGTAATTTTACGTATAACTCAAATTCATAATCGTGTGAATTTCATTTTCAGTGAAATTCTCAAGAAAAATTTTAATATTCTTTTGGAGTTCTCACAGTGTCTTTTTTAACAAGTGAGACGTTTAGTTTACCAACAAAAGAAACAGAATAGCATATAAAATATGTAGTCAATATCGAATAATAATCTGTTTAAGTTGAAAGTGCTAGTAACAAATTCTTTGATAATGTAATACGTGTGATCTGTTCACAATCTTGCAGAAATTTTGTTAATATGCTATGTGTATTGATACAATGACAAAAGAAACGGGGCGTAACTCTTCTTAACCTTAGGTGTATCCTTCCCCTAAACAGAACTTTAAAATTAATCATGTATTATGGATCAGTTTAAAAACTTATTTACAGTAATACAAAGAGCACAAAATTTTTTTCTACATCTATAATATCTACTGATTCAGCTTAATATCTATCGATAGATCTATAATATCTATCGATTCAGCTTACAGTAAATCCATTGTTTGCTAAGAACTTAAGTTCTTATAATGAAACATTTTCGCACAATTTTAGAAAATGATCTGCTATAAAAAAAATTTAATATTATTATTAAAATTTAGCAATGTTTTAAGTTCATCTTAAATTGATAAACATGAGGTATTCTCTTACCCTTAATCAAACCCTATCTTCTACTTATAAATAAAAAACAACTGAAGTATTATGATAAAAAAAATTTTCTTTGTATAAAATTAAATTTATCAATCACAGAAAACAAATTAAGAATAAGTAATTTCGTTTCCAGAAAAAAAAAGAAAAAAAACTAAGAAGTTAAGTCATTTTGTTTTCGTGAAAAAGTGAAAATTCCCTTTTTATATCGAAATATACAACTCACGTTGTACCTTTACTTCATATTTGTGAGCAGGCTGATAAAACAATATTAATTTTTGCATTCGCCAACTCAGTTTTACCACGACAGTCTAATATTTCACACTCAGTCTGCAGTTGTTCCGCTTTTATTTACTTTTTCAGCTCTAACTCAACCTTGTATTGTTCACGCTTTTGACTTGGAGTACTTGTTATAAAAATGGAGTCAGTTTTTTTTTTTTTTTTTTTTTCCCACGCATTTATTGTATGGAAATGGGTTTCTTTTATCTTGACAAGAATAAGAGCTTTTAAGAAATTCAATTTGTTTTTATGTTACAAAAATAAAGGTGTCGCGTGTTTTCTTAACTGTGGCGCTGAGCTTTTGTATGTGTTATCTGAAGTAAATAGATGATAAAAAATATATTATCTTTATGTGCAGTAAATAGTTATTTTTTTATTGCTAGTTATATCTCTGTACCCAATAGTAGAGTTCATTCTTAAAATTGAAGACAATCAGTAAAGGTTAGCAGTAAAAATAAATGCTGAAATAAACGAAACAATTTAGACAATAATCTAAAATTATTATTAAAGTACTTGCATTAATTTTCGTTTTAATAATTTAAAATTTATTTTGCTTTTGAATTTAATCAAAACTTTTAGCTATTTTTTTCAAATTTTTATTTCTATAAAAATATTTTTGGAAACAAATTTATAATTTCATGCATCATAAACACATCTATTCATTCAAATATTAAGTACCAATTTCACATTAAATTTCTTTTAGGATTTTGAAGAAAATTATAAATTTAATTCCAACATATTGCTAATGAGATATGGGCTGAAAATATACAATACATTCAATTTAAGTCTATTGTTGATACTTCAGATTTCGATATACTCTCCCAATCAAAGTTATTCATTTTGTTTTTTGTCAAATACTTTAAAATCAGATAAAAAGTCTGAATGTAAAAACAATATTATTTTTAACATGAATATAGGCTATATTATATGACAATGTTGAACCAAAGAATTGCATAATCTGGCATATATATCATGTATTACCAGGATAATATATACATGGTATTTAAATATTATATCAATATCTGATAAAAATTATAAGTCATATTTATTATTTTCACATAATAAGCTATTTTAATCATTTCTATTTTCATAATGAGAGAAGATATTTAAAGCTGAGATCGTGTGGAGTAACTGTAAAAAACGATGATTTTTCTAAACAAAATTAAGAATTTAACTTTAGAAATTCATTTATCTTAATTATATTTTTTAATTTGTATACATTTTTTAAATATTAAAAAATATATACAATTTAAAAAATAAAAACTTTTACGTCATGTCACTAGTTAGGCTATTATTTAACCTAATAGAAAATAACAAAAATAGTTTAATTTTAATATTTTTAATTTAAGTGTTTTTGTAGCTTCCAATTCATAAAAATCTAATTTTCACTAAAAAAATAAATAAATAAATAAAAACATTTAAATTGTCCTTGCCGATGTAAACTAACCATAAAGTGGAGGTTATGATTTATTTATTGCTTGCATAAACAATCAAATATTAATATTTAGTGCTTTACATGCTACATGAAATAAATTTATCTTTACTTCATGATTAATAAGTATTTATTTTTAATAATGGTATCAAGAGAGACAAATCTCCAATAATATATAAAATAACCAATATCACTAAGATATTGGCTAAAATTTTCTTTCCAACTGCTCACTGAAGAGCTCATCCCACTGTCAAATTGACTTGTTTTTGATGGGTGGACAAAATTATATATTCAACATTATTGGAGAAAACGATTAGTTGTTTAACTCACAGACCAATTATAAGTAAAATAAAGTGACGTACACATAATCTCAACTGTAACGAAAGAAACAACCACTTTATGGTTAAAAACCGTATAAACGGACACTTTGTATTGAAAATTGTGGTAAGCGGCATTCACATGAAAATCTTATGAGAAAGATGAGCTCTTTAAAGCCATATAAAAGCTATCGAGGATATATATGCATAAGTCTCACATTAAATGCAAATACTATCTTGCTTATAATGTTGACGTCATCTTAAGAGCTATGAAAATCAGGTAGTATCCAAATAATACACGGATAACTATCCAAAGTTGACTTGTTTTTATATCGCATGTTACAAGATATGCATTTACTATTAAGCCTTATTAAAGCATCGAGGAAGAAGTTAGGTGAGTTGAGAGTTTAGAAAAATGTTATCAATGTCATGTTATTTAAGTAGCAGACATCGGTTTAATATTGGAACCCATGATAATATAATCTAATAAAAAAAAAAATAAAAAAAAACATGTGGAGCATTTGTTTAATCCTGATAAATACTGTATGATAACCATATTTGAAAGGATAAAAAGCACTTTTTATGCTTAACAGTCATTTATAGGATTACACGGGAATTATTCTTAATATTTCGGATATCATTATTTCTCCTTGGTATCATAATGTCAGAAATCATTAGAGTATTGAATAAGATCTTCACAGAAATGCTTAACATGCATCAGACATAAAAATGACTTTGATGAAGACAGAGTTATATAACGTCATTTTACTAAAATTTTAAACGGAATATCCATCTTAAGATGAGCAGTTGTTACCAAAGAAACATTTCAATTAAGTTATTCATAATGGCTATGGTTATCTACAAAAGATTGTGGGGAAAAAACACACTCGCTTTAAAAAATTTTTATATTTTCTTTATATTACATACTATTTATGAAGGTTACTGAGGCATACTTGTCATATCAATTTTATTTACTGTTAATCTCGATGGAGCACTTTTGTAGGACCCTGAGTAAATGTAACAGTTAAATTTAGGATTTTCGTAGAAAAAATTTCAAAAAATAAGAATATATTGTTATAAAGGCAAGTATTTATAAATGACTTGTATATGAATGGTCTTATACTGCTATTTGTTGAACTATAGGAAATGCATAATCAAGTTTCGGATTCCTAAAAATTCATTTATCCGTATAAATGATTGAAATGTTTACTGCTTTCTACATTTGCTTATACCGCTTATCCTTTCTATAAAATTATCTCAGGAAGCTATAACTTTATGCTATGTACGGTTAAATTGCGCTTTAGGGCCCCTACTTCGCTAGCTCGCGAATTTTAAGCGTTTTTTCTCGCATGATCATTAATTACTCTTTTTTTTTAACCTTTTCATTGGTCGCTAATTAAGTTTCTCTTTGAAATAGCGGTAGAACTTTCGTCATGGCATCGGCGATTTTGAAAACGCGCCAAGTAGGGGACCTGAAGTGCATTTTCACTCTACATACTGTTCCTTGACTATCCAGGATAAATTGTCTGTTAACAATTTAATGAACAGATGTGTTAAGAAACACCAAGCAATGCACATGATTTTCTTAAAACCTCTCATATTGAAAGATATTGTCTATTTTTATTTTTTACCGAGTAAAAATTTTTATGAAGTTGAATACACGTTTATGCGTGATGTTAAGTGATTAAAAACGTACATCATCACATAAACGAAGCCAATAAAAAACTTATACTGAATTATTATCGAAAACTTCTATATATATAATAATAATTATATATTAGAAGTATTCTATATCGAAAACTTCTATATATAAGTAATTTCTTGGAAATTGTATGGTTGTATCGCATTGAGTTGTACAACTGTGTACTCACTTTAAATAGATGCCCACTTTAATTGTTATAAGTAAAAAAATACAAAATGTAAAATGTTTCTAATTATTGAACGGGTTTTCTAATACTCACTTTACTCTTGAAGATATCAGCACCATTTTATCCAATGAAGACATAGCATAGTACTTTCTTTATAACGTATTTAACTTTTACCTTCTTACTACAATGTATGATCAAAAATTGTGTAGTAAAATACAAGATAAAAAGATAAACTCTTAATAAAAACAGTCCTCAACATTTACTTTGGATAACTACAAGATATAGATTGGACAAATACTAGATAAAAAGATAAACTCTTAATAAAATAGTCCACAGTATTTACTTTGGATAGCTATAATGTCTTCTTTCTGATTTGAAGAAAAAAGTAAACAGAATGAGTAAATAATTGCCACTCTTAAGTGAACATGCCTGCACTTAAAGAAAACGAATTAAATGAAAGAAAAATAACATTTTTCTTTAAATCCAAGCTTAAATGCCCAATTACACCCAACGAGACTCTCCCAAAATTCGTAACCCATGCAAGGAATTACCCATCTCACGATTTTCCAAAGTGAAACTAATTTTCATTTCCAGAATGAGATAAGAAGTCCTGGGAGACAAAGACAATTTTCTTCCTTCGATTTGTAGGAACAGATGAAGCACGTCACGGGTGAGGTGAGTCGCAATCTATCGTGTTTACTTTAATTCTTTTCCGAAATAAAATGGGTCCTTTAACGAGTGTGAGAGTCCAGCGACGCGTATCCGAGCCTTTTCATTGTTCATGTCTATGGCGTTCCGATATGGCACAAGTGGCCGTGAACCCGGCTCTGCAATTGGGCGTGTGATCTCTGCTCCTAGTCATTGCAATCAACGTGATCGCCAGTCCATGTTCTTGATGGTGGCACTGATTTCGGATAAACTTCTTGGCCTTTTTTTTTTTGTTGCAGCCTGAAGGAGGATTTTCTACAATCGGTCCTATAAGTCGCCAAAAGGAGAAATAAATGAGGATATCAGTACTTTCACCATAATTTAAATGACTAATCATATTAAATGAATTCATTAATTTCTATTTTATAAAATATTGTAGTTGTTTCATTTTAGTTACAGAAATTAAACTTCTGTTATTTAATTTCTTTCTAAATTGAAAATTTTTAGGCAAAATTAATCAAAGATGGCCATTGAAAACAGCTTTTTTGTGTGCACCAGTCGAACCATCAAATCAACCAATCGTGGCTTATTGGATGATTAGGTTTCACACTTGTTAGATATATTATTTGTCTATAGAATACCATTATTTTGAAGGTAGGTAGATTTTATAATTAATTATAAATATTCAACAAATACTTATATGCCTGAGTCAAAGTAGCCAAACACACTTTGAAAACATACTTCCAAAATTACATAATCAGAGCCACAATCAACTTGAATAATAACTACTTGACAGATAGAATACTATGGGATATTAGGATTCACATGGTCACATCTACTACTAACTTTTTTCTGTCGTCTACTAGTATGAATTGAAATCATGAGTAATGAAACTGAACTATACTTTTCCAGTCTTCGATTGCCTAAGTAGTAACCAACCTAATATGCTTTTCCGATCATCTGCTGTTAAGAAAATGGACCTTATGCTATATTTCCTGCTACTTTATTTCATGAAGCTAGATTCAATCGGATTAGATGCATCTTTATTATTTTCCTGGCTAAGGTAATTTATTTATTGCCTATTTTCAATGCTTATCCTATTCAAGCAAAGTATAAATTTGGTCTCGATTATTAAAAAATGTGACTGTTTATTTCGTTTTCTATAAGGAGCAGCAATGCCTTTAAATTGATACTATCATTTGATCCTTATTACTATAATCTGAGTAATATTTTTTAGATCTATTCCATTTGACATTAAATTTCATGAATAATCATGAAATTTAATGTCAAATGGATTTCTCGTATAGTTTCAAATTTTAACTCTAACAAATTTTGACTTACAGCCACATCATATATATTGAAAAGACCGCGGTGGATTGGTTGGTAAGGGCGTCATTCTCGTTATCAGAAGGTAAAGAGTTCAAATCTAGACTTAAATGAAGATCCGTTGTGTTCACTAATGGTGACTAGGGCACGTTAAATAGATCGTGTTCACTATGTCCTTCAAGTGAAATGATACCTCTGTTGAAGGCAAATCAATTACTGGGGAAGCTTGCTTATAAATTGCGAAACTCAAACCCGGCAGCTTCCATTTAACAAGTTGAGGCCTGAAGCTAAATACAAGAAAGTATGCTGATGCTCACACACATCATATTAAAAAAAATTCTCACTGTTTTCACAACAAGAGAAAAGAAACACATGATAACTTTTTATATTTAGCTATGTCATTAGACACTACATATGTGACATCATAAACTTCTATCCCATGATTTTTTACTGGTCAAAGAGCAACAGATTCAAATGAATAAATATGCTAAGTACTCATATAGCTCTTAATTAATCTTTAACAAATTCATTTTTCACTTGATTTACTTTAGATTCTGTATGCCTATAAAGAACTGAATTGATCCATGTGCAATGTTTTATCTTTGGCTTTTTTTTCCACAACTAATTATAGTAGTCCTTGGCTTTAATTCGAAATAGTAGAAAGGTAAAAACAGGAATTTATATATAAAATAAATATATTCTCTCACTTACGCAAGTGCCATAAAATTAAGCAGACATGGATATGCAAATAATGGAAATATGCAAAACATCAATTAACGTAATGCGTTAGAAAGCGCTTATGTAAGACATGAATCTCACAAAAAATATTAGATCAACTATTGCTGCTATCAAAGCAGGTTTTCCAGGTTTAAGTGACTTTTAATTTGATATTATAATTGGTTCTCAAGAAAAGGGACATAGCGTCACCTAGATAGAGAAGAAATTTGGATTTTAGGGAATGATTATTTTACGTGTGTATTGTAAAAATCGACTATCAGTAAAACATCAAATCTCAGACAGCAACGTAATCAGGTTAGGAGAACGGTATCATCAACGACTGGTGATAATTTTTAAACGAGATAGATGCAGGACATTTCTTTCAATTGACGCGAATTTCGACGTATGAGAATCAACAAAATGTCAGCATGCGGACTATTCCGTGGGCCATCGCTAATATGGGAATTCGGTGAAGAAAGATCACACGTATAAAGTTATTGATTTCATGACACAAAGTTTTACCCTTTGCTTGGGCTTGTCAACACCCCATTGAATTGTTGATGATTGAAAACAAATTATCTGGTTCAGTTGTATCGGAAGCATGCCCGTATAATATTACACAGAAATTTTCGTGAAATTTTTATCTCTACTTGTCAAAAGGTCTGTTCATGTAGATTCGTAGATTCATGAGATTTTACTCCTACGTCTCACAATATCACAAACGCTTCCCAAAGCTGAGAAAACCTTTGATTCTGTGAAATGTGTATTGTTAATCATAATATGAATCAATGGTATACCTATAGACAAATCTAACAAGTGACGAAAGTGTACAGTTTGATCACCTACACCCATTGCACATTCCAACATAACGGTAAGATTCCAGCAAGACATTGTGACACACCACTAATGGAAAGATGTTTTCAACACACTTCTGGATCACTCTTTTGATTTAGATATTGGCCACCTACCTCCATCTACATGAACATTATTGAACATATTTAGAATACATTGTAATATATAGATCATAAATGATCTCCACCACCTTGTCTAATTTTTTTATGAATCACCTATTGCAGGATTCGTGGTATGAATTTACTCTGATACACTTTCTAGCATTAGTCAAGTTCATGGCAGGTCGCATTGCGGTGTTTTTGTGTGTTCGTGAGAGTCCTATACAATATATTAGACAGAATTACCTTTATTCATAAATATGGTACTTCAATGTATATACTAATAAAATTAATATACAAAATGAATCTTATTTTGAATGTGATGATTAAACTAAGACTCTTGAAATACTGCTAAAATTGCTAAAAATATCCATTTTCGATACCCATTTAAAAATACTGCTAAAAATATCCATTTTCGTTCTTAAAATTTTTTGATTATTAAGAAATGTTATGTTTATTTATTATATTATGTATACTGTCGCTATGCATATATATCTCATTAGTTTTCTGTGAAATATATGAGAAATATATGAGATATATAATTTTCTGGGAAATATATATTTTACAAGGGCCTTTATTTCATTTGGAATAATGTTCCATTCCAACAGTACTATTCCGTCTGTATCGTTCCGTCTGTTCATTTATGTTCTATTCCGTCTGTTCATTTATAAAGTATCCAACTTGGAACAAGTGCTTCAACAATTTTATGTTTAATGAATTATATGATAGCTTAGGTTTATATACTCTATTGTCTGATAAATAATGCTATACTCTCTAAAGATTATTGCTTTGACTCAGAAAAAACTGATGATCTTTGTTAAATAAAACATGCTGTAAGCAAACGAAGCTTGATGCTATTCAAGTCTTGAATACTTATCAGTTCATCTTACATTAGCACTCTTTAAAAATTTTTCATTAAATATCTGTTGATTAACTCTTTTTCATTAAAAATGAATAGAGCTAGTATTCAAAATAGTCATTATTTTATTAGATTATATTTAAAAAGAAACTTATAGTGATAAAAAATATTTTCATCGCTCTTCATAATAACTAAAGCCATTTAAGGTAAATTTTCTTACCTGCATTTTTGTATGATATTTTCGGTTAAATGTTTCGGTTAAATGTTTCGGTTGGTTTTTAGTTGTTAAACATATCCACAAGTTCAGATTTATTTAAAGTATCGATCGTCATGTGACCGAATTTCTTTTTTTATGATTTTAAAGCAATATTAAGGTTTTCATTTTCTCAAACAGTACACATAAATAATCATAAAAACAATTTATGCCCAATTTTCAATCTGGGAAAAAAAAATATTTTTAATTAATTTCAAACATTAACGTGGTTGTCATTAGATACAACGATGTATTTTTATTGCAATTATAATTGTAAATCTTTGATGATAATTTCATTCGATAGAATAAATCGTAATGTCCCTGCATAGTTACCCGCTTAAAATAGTACTTTTGAACTCACCATTTAAGCATGTAGATAATCATATATATAAATATTTATTTATAAATGTTTACCTATTATGTTATTCCAAACAAACTTTTATGCTAATTAAAAACCAATGAGCGTAAATTTGTAATTACTTTGAAGATGATTTTAGAACCGAAGAAAAAGTTGAGCTTAAAATAATGTCTATATAATTATTAGCTGGAAAATTTGAAACTAATTAATATTTGTTAGTAATAGTGTTGCTCTATTAACGATGATTTAAAGTGAAATTATAAAAAATGGAAGTAAAATTTAGGTATGATCCTGGCAAATAATTTTATTTTGGATAGAAAATAAAGACAGTAAAACAATTCTGCATTTACTACCTACTATTTAAGAAAGAAATGTAAATAATGCTAACAATCTGACTTACATATTGATATAATTTTGAAATACCTTGCTTTAATTATGTAAGTTGGGATGTTTTTAAAATAACTATTTTTTCGAGGAATGCTTGAAATTTAGAATAACATCTTATTAACAAAAATGGAAAACTATCAATGCCTTATAATAATCTATAAACAAAAGATTCCGAAAATTACTTTTCGAATCATCTATCAAACCAGAGAAAACGATCTAGAAAGGTTAAAGAAAAAATATATCCAAAGAAGTTGCCCTGCAGTAAAGGGTTAAGAAGAGAACTAAAATGACTGGCGTGGCCTCACGAATTTTTCTCATTACAAGTATGGTTAAGTTCAAAGACGATCTCAGCCTCAGGGCATCATCCATTGTGAAGCAGTAGCGGAAGATCTGTCAGATATATATGTGCCACCATTGTTTCTACGAAAAAATATAGAAGGTGACTTATTATATTTTGCCGACTGTCACTCTGTAATTTTCTTCTTCGTACGATCGTGATGGTCGTGCGTAATTGTCAGTGCAACCGTTTTCGAAGATCATCCAACCGTTTTACACCGTTGACGTGTTGAATTGTCGTTTACATGTGAATGAAACTTAATTTTATCGCTCCACTGGAAAGAATGTGAATCGCCAGACGATTTAACGAATCTTTCCAGTAAAATTTGTCAGCACGTGTTGTTTTTCTCAAAAATTAATAAAAAAAAATTATTTATTTCTCACGTTTTCCAGTAAGAATACATTTATCCAACCGAAAATAAATATATTCAACCAAAAATGAATATAACCGATTCAGAATACTTCGTTACAAACCTATAGTTTAAGTAAATGTTTGATACGGAATCTGGCAACAAAAACTCAAATTTTTAGAAAATTTACTTTAGTGAATTCAATTGCATTTTTTAAGTTTGATTTATTTTGTAATTTGTATAAAAGGAGAATATGAAACTTTTCAACTTTTCATATTCTTTTCCAGAATTAAAATCACGCAAATATATTTAATCATGTGTTCAGTTAGTTGCATTCAATTAATTAAAATTATCCATAATTTATCTCCACAAAAAGTTAATTTAGAGATGAAGCTGGTGTGGATTGTCTTGAAATACATGTAAATGTATACGGAATAATGACATGCAAAATAAATAATCCCATAGTGATTTAAAAAAGTTAACGATGTTACTTGTTTTTAATCACCCCGGTTTTGTGTCATTGTGTCTTTGATTGCATGCTTGGAATAGTCTGTATCTTACTTCAGTGCACTGTTTCACAACATTTTTAACATGCAACATATATTGAAATTAGTATAATTTTCGCGACACACCCTAATTCATAAGACTTCAAGCCAATTGTATTTTATTTCATCATAGAAAATATCTTAGCAGCAAGTATAATTATATAATCAAATTATTTTATTGACATTATAAAATAATACAAACACCTGGTTATTAAATGAGAAATAATATAAAAATTATGATTTAATAGAAGTTATTTTTTTAATCACGCATATTTTGACTTGCCTACAGGTTAGCCTATACTTGAAGGTGCCCCTTTGATTCTTACCAAGATGTGATCGTGGTTGATTACCAAGCTGGGCATATCAATCATTGCAATTTCATTATGTTTTGACCTCCATACTTCTGTGCATGGTGTTCAGTTTGAAGAGGAATGATGCCAAACAAAAATCACCAATTTTGCCAAGGGGGCACCCTCAAATGTAGTTTTACCAGTCTACAATTATTTGAGAAAGAAATTGTGACTTTTTATCTTGTCAGAAAGAGTGAGAGAGAGAAAGGAAGAGAGTGAGAGATAAAATTTGCTCTAAATTGATTCACTAACAAATATAGATTTTATATAAAAGGGATGAAGAGAAAGGTAATAAATACTGTATTTGAATTTTCAGATACTTTTTTTAAATTTAAAATGTTACTTTAATTTTACTAAAAGTAAACTTTAATATTTAATTACACTTAAATTCTTCAAAAATCGGAAAAATTTATTAAGGATTTTACGAAAGAATTCATAATTGCTCTCAAAAGAAAAATTTTGCTCACGGTTTTCTACTTTTGAATTTTAAAATGATACAATCAATTTGATTCATTTTTACAATCCAATTTCGATAAAATTATTATTTTAAAGTTGTTTTTCTCTTATTGTCCTCCACTCATTCAATCTGGTCTTTGGCCCAATTGACTTTAAAAGTTAACCATAAACTTTTCCTGTTTACCTAGTACACAGAAATTTAAGTGACTTAAAAAATGTATAATGTAAGATATAACTATAGGCCAGTTTTTCATTATTTCTCAAGCACCGTTTGTTTCTATTAGTTTTTTAAGCCTGAAAAAAGAAAAGACTATTCTTGCATTACCAAATATGCTTCTATTTTGCTTTTTTCAATCATTGAACCATGATGGTAGCCGAATGTTTATGGTCTAGCCTTTTGTACAAACATTAGTGGGTTTGATTTTTCTTTCGGATGTGGATTTTTGTAGTGGTTCAGAGTCCTTTTTAAACTACAGATTCGGTCCAATTAGCTTTCGTGTGCAAAAAAGAACTATTGAGCTACAAACAAACTAACCAACTTGTAACCATTGAATTTCGAGCAGCAATTATTCTGAATAGTTAGCTTTGGAAGTTTTGCTTAATTTAGAAAAAAGATAGGGATTTCTAAGCAACTATTTTTATACAATCCCTATTTTTTATTAATTACTTAAAATGTAGTTATTAAGAAGTTATTCGAATATTACGTAAGCATTTTCAGGAAAGAAAGAGTTATGATTTGCTTACTTTTGGTGGTGACAGGAGAGAATTGGTAACTCTTAGGCATATTAATGTGAGATTAGAAAAAAATGGTGAAAGAAAGAACAGATTCGAGCTTGAACGTTACGGTATAATATTTTTTTCAACGTTTATGATGATTTTTTATACTCTAAAACTGCAACTTCGTACCCCATATTAAACTTAGAGGAAGTGCTTCTGCCACTTCATTGAAACTGATATCATCGATTCTCTTATAAGTAGTCAAATAAAATGACAGAATATTAGGTAGATTAAAGAATTTATTTTCAACACTTCGATGATTTATCGCATTTCTTTCCACAAATATCAAATTAGACTTATCTTTTACAAATAAAAATTAATGTGTACCCAATTACAGATAATAAGCAGTTTAAGGTTTTTTGCAATCTTAATTGCAAGAAACTTCAGTTATTGCAAAAGCCTTTCAGTTATCTTTCTAATGTTTCTTCAGTACACTGAGGTCAGAATTATAAAAGATTTTGTAATAAGATTTCAAGTTTCCAAAGTCCTTAAGAACATGGTAAAATGAATTTGATACTCAGCTTATCATCTGATAGTATTTAGTCATATTTTTATATTTTCTTGTGATTTTCTCTGAATGACATTATTATTTTCTTTTTTTTACATAAATTATTCCTTGTATCTTAGTAGAAAATCGCTAATGTTGTACACAACAGTAATGTAACAAAAAATAGTACAGGACAAAATAAAATAGATACGCAAAAACATTCACATAGATATGGCTGTTAAATAGGGGTGCAATGAAAAACTTAGATCAGATTCACTCTCTTCACTTCAATACGCTATCCACCCTTCACCACACATAAATGACAGGAGTTCCTATTTTGATCGTCACAAGGCACAGCGATCGACTATCACTATTTCATAGTCTGCGCTTGTTGCATTTATATACGCGCTCGTTTTGCGACTGAGACTTATCAATTACATGCTTATTCGCATCGATAGTTAATGGCTGTTTTATTTTCTTTCATCACACTATCGAATAAATTCGAGATGTCGGGCGATTTATATGAATAGAGAAGATTCATTTTTCTCTCCCGAAGAAATTTTCATTGATCATTTTCTGTTAAGCAAACATTTAGTCGCTGAAATTTGTGCCAAATTACCCCTCCCCTTTCTGCAATGTTGAAGTACAGTAAGCAACACGACATACTCGACATTTGTTCTTTCCATTTCCCATCACAAGATTGCAATACTAAATATTTCTAGAAAATTCTATCCCTGCAAATACAGAAATTATACTTCTCATATATCCTATAATTAATTTTTAATAATTATTTTTATTTCGAGGCTTAACTGTTATGAATAGCAATTATATACAATCAAAAATATTAAGAATACTAAAATAAATCTACAAACCTCTTACATATGTACAGAAACAAATGAATGAACTATGAAAACGATTTAAACTTTATTCAAACATGATAAAGTATTGAAAATGTTGATGCAAAAACAGAAGCGGAGTTGAGATAAGCAAAATGCAGAAAACTATTTTTCACACTTTCTTAAAGAGAATGTATCCTTGAATGTATCCATATGAAAACTGATGCATATAATTTATTTGCATAAAAGTTTCTTAGATGCTTATTATAAAATTTGCATCTTTATTATCCAATGCAGATAGAAATTTTTATTGAAGATAATAACGTAAATGCAAATCAACGAAACTTGATGAAATAATTCTGATTTCCTTTTATATCACAATGAGGTTCTATTTATTATGAAATCTGAAATTTTCTGCATGTATTATATAAAACATTTCTATACCAAATATTAAGAGTACCTACACGTTAAATTAGTAGATTGGATTATCAACCTAAATGAGTCTTGAAATTCAGATGATGAAGTTTTTACATTTTCAGTATTGATTTTTAGTTATTTACTTTAATAAGCAGCACTTCATAAATTTGCCACTTTATATGTTTCTTGTTTCTTTCCTTAACAGCATATATGAATGCAGTTTATCATTTTTGATATTTTTATAAAAAGGATTGTGGGTGCTTAAAAATATCTTCCAATTATTAAGCCTATTCCTTATACGCTGTGTCATATTCTATAGTTGATCTAACAATCTTTACTAGTACAAGTACGTATGTGTTAAAGGGAAAAAGCGAAAGAAAAAAAGGGAAAGGTGTGGTATGGAAAAGGTAAAAATGTTAATGATCAAAGGAAAAAATGAATAACTTATACTACATTATATTTATAATTTTATATAATTATAATGAATTAATAAATAAAGGCATATCTCTTCTTGATATAATAAATAACCTATTTATTATAACTTATTTGAGAAATGAAGTTTTGTTAAAAGCTATTTTAAATGTGTGAAACTTATTAAAAAATCATCTTGAATGGGAGATTTACTTTCAAAAATAGACGAATGATTGAGTTAAGTAAAAGAACTATTATTAAATAAGATTTAAATTATTTTTCTAAAATGCACTACAGTTTCTAACATTTTTAATAACTTTTCTACTTTCAAGATAAATTCTTATGATTAAATTATTTTTCTTTGGTAAAATAGTTTAAAAAATTGAAAGCAACTTTTATTGCCCCCAACCCCCCCCCATCATTATTATTAAAATAACTGTTGTCAATTACATATAATCACATATAATCTGATATATTTTAAAAATCCTTTAGTATATAATCTAATATATATCTTATTTATTAATGCGGTAATACCCCTTCATGTTATGTAAAATGTATATCTTATTCAAAAAGTTATCAAATGAAAAAAATTAGTTATACATCAACTTTAAAATAAATTAATATTTAAAGAGAGAGATACTTCTCTCTATTATGTAAACAAATTAATCCATTTAACAGAAATTAAATTTTGTTTAAATATTTAGCTGATAAATAAAATGAAGTATAGTAAAGAATTTTGACTGGAAAGAGATACATATTAAAAAAATTATTCCAATTAGAGATAAGAGTTGAATTATTTCACTAAAATGTTACTATAGCTTTCAACTTTTTTAATATTTTTTTTTTCCTCTTTTCAAAATAAACTTTGATAATTAATTTTTTATTTAAAAAAAATTTATGATAGAAATAAATTTTTTGTATTATAAGGATAATTATTTTAACCATACAGATTTCTGTACTGTAAAATAGGAAAATCACTTTAGCCATATCACCATCTTTCAAGATAAATTTATATGTGATTAAAATAATTTTTACTATCCACAAAATCAACTTGAGCGTTACTATTTGAACTATACTTCTATACATTTTTGCAAACCATGCTTCAAATGTGCACTGTATATGGAAAATAAATAAAATTACAAGAATATTCTTTAACTATGGTGAAAAAGATAATAGAAAGCATTCTCACATTATATACTCGATCTTAAAGTCAGAAAAAAAATATGAAGGTGATACCTCACTCAAATAAAGCACAAAGACTTTATCTAAATCAATTAACAAAGCCTTCATGTCTGTAAAATTTAGGTCAAGGTAAAAGAAAAAGGTTCCTAAAAAACATGGGAATAATATCAGTGTCATGTAGTATTGTGATAACTGTAATATCACTTTAAAATTTTTTTTTTTTTATTCTAGAAGATTATTAGATTACTATTTGATGTAATGTATAGTCTTGAATAAAATATTGTTTTTTTCACCCTCAACAAAGAATAAAAAGCTCCTTGGAGAAAAAAAAAAAAAAAAAAAAAAAAAAAAAAAAAAAAAAAAAAGCTCTATTTACTTTGAAATGAAATAAGTAAAAAAATTTTTCAGAAAAAGCTACATATTTTTGCATTATATTCTTTAGTTTGACATGTAATATACTAATTTAGAACCATATTAGATAATAAAAAAAATTCATCGCTTGAAGAATATCAGAGCCAAAATTTCTTATTGTAATTTTCATTGAGAAAATACATTGTAATTAGTCCAAATAATTTCATTTCCTCATTGAAAATAATTTTTATGGTATGCGAATGAAATGAATCATTATTTTGTTTCAATTCGTATTAATTATTAAAATCTTCTTCAAATCTATCAAATCATTTTTGTAACAATAAGAGTAAATGTAACGCAAAATATATTTAAAGAATTAACCTACAAGTTAGTAAAACTCGAATTCAGGAAATTTCTGAACTCATCAACAACTCTTCATTCTGATATCAAATAATAACAGTATGATCAAAATCAGAAATTTGAACTATAATAATCAATTAAAATAGAAATTCAATAGAAAATGGGTAAAAAAAAATAAATAAAATTTCTGAGATTTTTAGAAGCATTCATTACGATTCTGTAAGAAATATACAATAAAATTTCTCCTAATGGACATTCTTCAGAAGTGAAAATTTTCTTATACAGAAAAAAACTCAAAGAAAAAAGGTAAACTTCCTTAGATAGCAATGTAACTGTGTGTGAGTGATCATACTCTTTCATTAAAAGATTCTTCTTTAAGACTCATTCTACCATTAAAAGATGATTTATATTAGTAGAAAATGAAGAGGCTTAAAACACTTAATGGTTGATTATAATAATACAAAACATTCTTCTTTAATCAGTCTCATACGATTGTTATAATTTACATTAACTGTCGTTTTTAAAATAAATTTAATAGTCTTTGGTCAACCTTTAGAATCTAATTAAATAAAAAAAATTAAAATGATATTTCGGGGAAAAAAAAAAGATAAAAAGAACAGTTTGCAAATATTTTACAATTTGGAAAAGCCTCGAAAAAATACAATAAACAGCATGGGAGTAAATATTCTTAATTAAATCAATCTGTTAAATTTATAGACTATCATTTAAAATAATTTTTAAGTAGTCCTGGTGAGAAGTTGTTTTTTAATGCTTTTAGGAATTAACTTAGCTTAAGACATAGCTTCCTTTTTCCACCGATTTGAAGTTAAACACAATCAATCCCTCATAATTCTGAACACCTGGTCAAGTGACGAAATTGAATGTTCTAAATTTTGTTTGATTTGAGTTATTGATTGTTCTGAGTTAATGCTTTCTAAATTTCTACATGTTGCCAACTATAAAAGATCATTTCACAAATAGTTAACACGCTTCTTATTCTAGCTGAGGTCATTTCTACAAACACGATGGTCTTCATATAAGTAGTATTGCATTTTTACCTTCATCTATGAGTTTGCTGCATCATTCTCAATCTATAATTCTATTTATAATTTGTCCAACTATGAAACATCTCCATATTTAACTCTTAGTTCACTGAAGATGTACTTATTGTAGTTCTGTCTTTAACATAATCTACGGAATTATTTAAAAAAATATGTCAAGAATACAAATCTCAGAATTCAAATGGAATACAATTACTTTGCATTTTAATCCAATTTGTGTCGGACTTCGATTCCGAAACACATGCTGACAGTTTAATTTAAACTTATAACTATAATATATTCCATAGTATAAATGCCCTTTAAAATAGACTGTGACATTACTTAATGATGATCATTCTGAGACAACATAGACTTTTCACTGAAATTAGCTAAAGATCAACCTCACCGTTCATTGCACAATTGAATTCACATATTATTTAAAATTAAAAATAATCAAAGACGTTTTGTAAACATTCTGTTACATTTTGAGGCTGTCGATGTTGAACGTGTTGTCTAGACTTATTATTTTCTATTTCATGAATACATTCTTTGCGAGAAATTGTGGATACGGAAAAACACTTCGTCAATGACATAAACATTATATAAAAAAATACGAGGAGATAGTTGGAATCACTCCAATCATCCAAACCTACCCTTCTATACACTTGGATTCGATATCTGCATGATGTTGTTTGATTACGATCAGTTCAGAAATTTCCTCTCTTTACATACAATTTGCAATTGGCGCTATAATCACCTGTAAAGTATGCCTGGGTTGAAACCATGACCATTTGTATATCAAAGCACATGTGTATGTTACACATGTGCTTTGATAGTTCACACAGTTCTCACAGTTTAGATTATTTCTTAATGTTGATTTTCCACTAACTCGAAAATCATTAACAAAATTTGAAAAATGTTTTATAATTTTTAACTGGAAAACAAAGAAATTTTAAACCTACAAAACTTGTAAGTATTTTTGATAAGAAATAGGAATTTAATTTCTTAATTACCAGTTAATAATATAGAAAAAATCTTCGTGACGTTAAAAAATATAATCTAAAGAGCTTATCTTCTTAATTCGAAAATCGTGCTAGAAAAATGATATAAAAATAGAAATTTTGAAAAATTCTCTCAAATAATGTAATTGATATCAAGAATAATAAATTAAACATTTAGTAAGTGAACGGAAAAATGGAACATATTGGAAACTAAAAAAATAAACATATTGCTTTTTTCTCCAAATTCTAACTATAATTCTGAAAAAAAATTGTTATTTAATATAAAGAATCATAACTAAGAATTAATAAGGTTGAAGTTAAAACCCTTTAAAACGTTAAAAATTGACTTTTGATTACATTAAGTAGCATTTAGTAAAAGACAATACCCAAGACACACACACACAAATCATTGACATAATCATAATGCATATCTTTCGAGTGTCTTCATGACAGTATAAAGAAGTTCAAAAGCCAATGTTTCCATCAAGAAAATTCCTACGATTAAATAAATATGCGAATATAATAATTAAAAAGCTAATACACTTAAATAAGGGATATCGTTTAAATGTATAATCATTCAATGTATTAAAGAAAAATCATCAAGACAAATAACAATTTGCTTATTATTATTTGTCCTTTTTGTAATTTTGAACCTTTTTATGACCAGCACCAGCTCTTTTTATTGTAAAGGGGAAAAAAAAAAAAAAACTGAATCTTGCTTAGACGATTATATTTGTTTGCAGTATTACGTTATACTATGTTTATATTACTATTTTGGACTGATTGTTAATCTTTAGAAAACTGAATTCACTTTACTGGTTGCATGTAAAGTTATCACAATTTATACTTTGACAAATACGTTTTCCAAGTCCTAAGACTTTTTTGTCTATAATAAAGAGGAAGACAAGGAGTATAACATGTTCATAAAAGTTGTTATTAAAAAACAGCTTAGGAGTTCAGAAGTTAAAAGTTGAAGATAAATATTTCTCATATTTATTAAATGCTCGTCGTCAATTGTTAGCAGAAAATACTGGATGAAAGTATAGAGTTGGTGTTAGAACTCTAAGATCATGAACGTTTTTTTTAAACTATGAGGAATTGCCTTAAGAAGTTAGGATATAACTCAATAATCTGAACAACTGAGTTGTGTAGTTTTACCATTTAATATGAATACACAACTATTACAATTAATTGATAAATCTTGGATATGAACTCAGACGACCTGGTTGCACCTGTTTTAAGATAATTCAAACAAAAGCAGTTCAACAGTCGGGTGGTACACAAGCATCCTTTCAAATCTACACGCCTAAAGAGGGCTGTTTCCTGCAATTAAATAACGAATACTTCTGTCTGTAAGTAACACATATTTAAATGTGACCGTTCAGAATTATTGCTGAGTTTAAAGCTCAATTTTCATCCGGTTTTTGCTAGAATTTCAAGTAAAAGGCATGGTATTTACACTATGTTGTTCTGTCTCCAATTGGGTCTCAAAATACATTTAGATTAAGACCTGGAATAAATTCGAATTATATCTCGATTACAAAATTCATGCCTGATACAACATGAATGTGATGTTAGTTCATGAAGTATGAAAGCAAATTATTTAACAGGAAAAACTTTGATTTCACAAATGATGTTTTTAAATTGAAGTATAAGAAAGAATGGAGAATG
>JAPDSC010092975.1:0-10934 GCA_026290005.1 Latrodectus geometricus | reverse complement strand
ATTTTTTGTGAGATTCATGTCTTACATAAGCGCTTTCTAACGCATTACGTTAATTGATGTTTTGCATATTTCCATTATTTGCATATCCATGTCTGCTTAATTTTATGGCACTTGCGTAAGTGAGAGAATATATTTATTTTATATATAAATTCCTGTTTTTACCTTTCTACTATTTCGAATTAAAGCCAAGGACTACTATAATTAGTTGTGGAAAAAAAAGCCAAAGCTAAAACATTGCACATGCATCAATTCAGTTCTTTATATGCATACAGAATCTAAAGTAAATCAAGTGAAAAATGAATTTGTTAAAGATTAATTAAGAGCTATATGAGTACTTAGCATATTTATTCATTTGAATCTGTTGCTCTTTGACCAGTAAAAAATCATGGGATAGAAGTTTATGATGTCACATACGTAGTGTCTAATGACATAGCTACATATAAGAAAGTTATCATGTGTTTCTTTTCTCTTGTTGTGAAAACAGTGAGAATTTTTTTTAATATGATGTGTGTGAGCATCAGCATATTTTCTTGTATTTAGCTTCAGGCCTCAACTTGTTAAATGGAAGCTGCCGGGTTTGAGTTTCGCAATTTATAAGCAAGTTTCCCCAGTAATTGATTTGCCTTCAACAGAGGTATCATTTCACTTGAAGGACATAGCGAACACGATGTATTTAACTTGCACCAGTCACCTTTAGTGAACCCAACGAATTCTTCGGTTATGTCTAGATTTGAACTCAATACCTTTCGACAACAAGAATGACGCTCTTACCAACCAATTCATCGCTGTCTTCTCAATATATATATGATGTGGTTGTAAGTCAAAATATGTTAGAGTTAAAATTTAGAACTTTGTGAGGAATAACAACCATGAAATTCCTTGTCAAATGGAGTGGGTGTAAAAAATATTACTCATATTATAGTAATAAGGATCTAATGATAGTATCAATTTAAAGGCATTGCTGCTCCTCATAGAAAACGAAATAAACAGTCACATTTTTTAATAATCGGGATCTAATTTATACTTTGCTTGAATAGGATAAGCATTGAAAATAGGCAATAAATAAATTACCTTAGCCAGGAAAATAATAAAGATGCATCTAATCCGATTGAATCTAGCTTCATGAAATAAAGTAGCAGGAAATATAGCATAAGGTCCATTTTCTTAACAGCAGATGATCGGAAAAGCATATTAGGTTGGTTACTATTTAGGCAATCGAAGACTGGAAAAGTATAGTTCAGTTTCATTACTCATGATTTTAATTCATAATAGTAGACGACAGAAAAAGTTTGTAGTAGACGTGACTATGTGAATCCTAATATCCCATAGTATTCTACTGTCAAGTAGTTATTATTCAAGATGACTGTGGCTCTTATTATGTAATTTTGGAATTATGTTTTCAAAGTATGTTTGGCTACTTTGACTCAAACATATAAATATTTGCTGAATATTTGTAATTAATTATAAAATCTACCTACCTTCAAAATAATGGTATTCTATAGACAAATAATATATCTAGCAAGTGTGAAACCTAATCATCAAATAAGTCATGAATGATTGATTCGATGGTTCGATTGGTACACACAAAAAAGCCATCTTTGAATAGCCATCTTTGATCAATTTTGACTAAAAAAAATTTCAATTTAGAAAGAAATTAAATAACGGGAGTTTAATTTCAATAACTAAAATGAAACAACTACAATATTTTATAAAATAGAAATTAATGAATTCATTCAATATGATTAGTCTATCACCTTCATTTAAATTATGGTGAAAGTACTGATATCCTCATTTGTTTCTCCTTTTGGCGACAAATGGCGATACTTATAGGACCGATTGTAGAAAATCCTCCTTCAGGCTGCAACAAAAAAAAAAGGCCAAGAAGTTTATCCGAAATCAGTGCCACCATCAAGAACATGGACTGGCGATCACGTTGATTGCAATGACTAGGAGCAGAGATCACACGCCCAATTGCAGAGCTGGGTTCACGGCCACTTGTGCCATATCGGAACGCCATAGACATGAACAATGAAAAGGCTCGGATACGCGTCGCTGGACTCTCACACTCGTTAAAGGACCCATTTTATTTCGGAAAAGAATTAAAGTAAACACGATAGATTGCGACTCACCTCACCCGTGACGTGCTTCATCTGTTCCTACAAATCGAAGGAAGAAAATTGTCTTTGTCTCCCAGGACTTCTTATCTCATTCTGGAAATGAAAATTAGTTTCACTTTGGAAAATCGTGAGATGGGTAATTCCTTGCATGGGTTAAGATTTTTGGGAGAGTCTCGTTGGGTGTAATTGGGCATTTAAGCTTGGATTTAAAGAAAAATGTTATTTTTCTTTCGTTTAATTCGTTTTCTTTAAGTGCAGGCATGTTCACTTAAGAGTGGCAATTATTTACTCATTCTGTTTACTTTTTTCTTCAAATCAGAAAGAAGACATTATAGCTATCCAAAGTAAATACTGTGGACTATTTTATTAAGAGTTTATCTTTTTATCTAGTATTTGTCCAATCTATATCTTGTAGTTATCCAAAGTAAATATTGAGGACTGTTTTTATTAAGAGTTTATCTTTTTATCTTGTATTTTACTACACAATTTTTGATCATACATTGTAGTAAGAAGGTAAAAGTTAAATACGCTATAAAAAAAGTACTATGCTATGTCTTCATTGGATAAAATGGTGCTGATGTCTTCAAGAGTAAAGTGAGTATTAGAAAACCCGTTCAATAATTAGAAACATTTTACATTTTGTATTTTTTTACTTATAACAATTAAAGTGGGCATCTATTTAAAGTGAGTACATAGTTGTACAACTCAACGCGATACAACCATACAATTTCCAAGAAATTACTTATATATAGAAGTTTTCGATATAGAATACTTCTATATGTAAGTATTATTATATATATAGAAGTTTTCGATAATAATTGAGTATAAGTTTTTTATTGGCTTCGTTTATGTGATGATGTACGTTTTTAATCACTTAACATCACATAAACGTGTATTCAACTTTATAAAAATTTTTACTCGGTTAAAAATAAAAATAGACAATATCTTTTAATATGAGGGGCTTTAAGAAAATGATCTGCATTGTTTGGCCTTTCTTAACACGTCTGTTCATTAAATTACTAACAGGCAATTTATCCTGGATAGTCAAGGAACAGTACATAGGGGGAAATGCGATATAGGTCCCCTACTTGGCACGTTTTAAAAATCTCCGATTCCATGGCGAAAATTCTACCTCTATTTCAAAGTGAAACTTAAATAGGACCAATGTAAAAGCTAAAACAAATGAGTAGTTAATGAGCATGCGCGAAGAAACACTTCAAATTCGCGAGTTGGCGAAGAAGGGGACCTAAAGCGCAATTTAACCATACATAGCATAAAGTTATAGCTTCCTGGGGTAATTTTATAGGAATGATAAGCAGTATAAACAAAAATAGAAAGTAGTAAAAATTTCAATCTTTTATACGGATAAATGAATTTTTAGGAATCTGATACTTGATTAAGTATTTCCTGTAGTTCAACAAATAGCAGTATAAAACTATTCATATACAAGTCATTTATATATACTTGACTTTTTAACAATATATTTTTATTTTTTGAAATTTTTTCTACAAAAATTCTAAATTTAACTGTTACATTTACTTAGGGTCCTACAAAAATGCTCCATCGAGATTAACAGTAAATAAAATTGATATGACAAGTATGGCTCAGTAACCTTCAGAAATAGTATGTAATATACAGAAAATATAAAGATTTTTTAAAGCGAGTGTGTTTTTCCCCCCACAATCTTTTGTAGATAACCATAGCCATTATGAATAACTTAATTGAAATGTTTCTTTGGTAACAACTGCTCTCCTTAAAATGGATATTCCGTTAAAAAATTTAGTAAAATGACGTTATATAACTCTGTCTTCATCAAAGTCATTTTTATGTCTGATGCATGTTAAGCATTTCTGTGAAGATCTTATTCAATACTCTACTGATTTCTGACATTATGATACCAAGGAGAAATTACGATATCCGAAATATCATGAATAATTCCCGTGTAATCATATAAATGACTGTTAAGCATAAAAAGTGCTTTTTATCCTTTCAAATATGGTTATCATACAGTATTTATCAGGATTAAACAAATGCTCCACATGTTTTTTTTTTATTATTATTTTTTTTATTAGATTATATTATCATGGGTTCTAATATTAAACCGATGTCTGCTACTTAAATAACATGACATTGATAACATTTTTCTAAACTCTCAACTCACCTAACTTCTTCCTCGATGCTTTAATAAGGCTTAATAGTAAATGCATATCTTGTAACATGCGATATAAAAACAAGTCAACTTTGGATAGTTATCCGTGTATTATTTGGATACTACTTGATTTTCATAGCTCTTAAGATGACGTCAACATTATAAGCAAGATAGTATTTGCATTTAGTATGAGACTTATGCATATATATCCTCGATAGCTTTTATATGGCTTTAAAGAGCTCATCTTTCCCATAAGATTTTCATGTGAATGCCGCTTGCCACAATTTTCAATACAAAGTGTCCGTTTATACGGTTTTTAACCATAAAGTGGTTGTTTCTTTAGTTACAGTTGAGATTATGTGTACGACACTTTGTTTTACTTATAATTGGTCTGTGAGTTAAACAACTAATCGTTTTCTCCAATAATGTTGAATATACAATTTTGTCCACCAATCAAAAACAAGTAAATTTGTCAGTGGATTAGCACTTCAGTGAGCAGTTGTAAAGAAAATGTTGGCCAATATCTCAGTGGGATTGGTTATTTTATATATTATTGGAGATTTGTCTCTCTTGATACCGTTATTAAAAATAAATACTTATTAATCATGAAGTAAAAATAAATTTATTTCATGTGGCATATAAAGCACATTATATATTAATATTTGATTGTTTATGCAAGCAGTAAATAAATCATAACATCCACTTTATGGTTAGTTTAAATCGGCAAGGACGATTTAAATGGGTTTTTTAAAATTTTATTATATATATATATATATATATATATATACTGAAAATTAGATTTTTATGAATTTGGAGGTACAAAAACATTTAAATTAACAATATTAAAATTAATTATTTTTGTTATTTTCTATTAGGTTAAATATTAGCCTAACTAATGACATAACGTAAAAGTTATTATTTTTTTAAATTGTAGACATTTTTTAACATTTAAGAAATGTGTGCAATTTAAAAAATATAAATGAGATAAATGAATTTCTAAAGCTAAATTCTTAGTTTTGTTTTAAAAAATCATCATTTTCGGCAGTTACTCCACACGGCCCAAGCTCTAAATATCTTCTCTCATTATGAAAATAGAGAGGATTAAAATAGCTTACTATGAGAAAGTAATAAATATGACAATCATAACTTTTATCAGATATTGATATAGTATTTAAATATCATGTATATGTTTTCTTGGTTATACATGATATATATGGTATATTATACAATTCTTTCTTTCATAATTGTCATATAATATAGCCTATATTCATGCTAAAAATAATATTGTTTTTACATTCAGACTTTTTATCTGATTTTAAGTATTTGACAAAAGACAAAATGAATAATTATGATTGAGGGAGTATATCAAAATCTGAAGCATCAACAATAGACTTTAATTGTGTGTGTGAATGCATTTTATATTTTCAATTCATATCTCATTAGCAATATGTTGGGATGAAATTTCTAATTTTCTTCAAAATCCTAAAAGAAATTTAATGTGTAATTGATGCTTAATATTTAAATGAATGGTCCTGTTTACGTTACATGAAATTATAAATTTGTTTCCAAAAATATTTATTTGCTTCCAAAAATATTTTTTAAAATAAAAATTTGAAAAAAATAGCTAAAAGTTTTGATTAAATTCAAAAGCAAAATAAATTTTAAATTATTGAAATGAAAATTAATGCAAATACTTTAATAATAATTTCAGGTAGTTACGTAAATTGTTTCGTTTTATTTCAGCAATTATTTTTACTGCTAACCTTTACTGATTGTCTTCAATTTTAAGAATGAACTCTACAATTGGGTACAGAGATATAACTAGCAATAAAAAAATAACTATTTACTGCACATAAAGATAATATATTTTTTATCATCTATTTACTTCAGATAACACATACAAAAGCTCAGCGCCACAGTTAAGAAAACACGCGACAGCTTTATTTTTGTAACATAAAAATAAATTGAATTTCTTAAAAGCTTTTATTCTTGTCAAGATAAAAGAAACCCATTTCCATACAATAAATGAGTGAAAAAAAACTGACTCCATTTTTATAACAAGTACTCCAAGTCAAAAGCGTGAACAATACAAGGTTGAGTTAGAGCTGAAAAAGTAAATAAAAGCGGAAAAACTGCAGACTGAGTGTGAAATATTAGACTGTCGTGGTAAAACTGAGTTGGCGAATGCAAAAATTAATATTGTTTTATCAGCCTGCTCAGAAATATGAAGTAAAGGTACAATGTGAGTTGTATATTTCGATATAAAAAGGGAATTTTCACTTTTTCACGAAAACAAAATGACTTAACTTTTTAGTTTTTTTTTTTTTTCCTCTAGTAACGAAATTTCTTTTTCTTATTTCGTTTTCTGTGATTGATAAAGTTAATTTTATACAAGCAAAATTTTTTATTATGAGACTTCTGTTGTTTTTTAAATATAAGTAGCAGATAAGGTTTGAATAAGGGAAAGAGAATAGCTCATGTTTATCAATTTAAGATGAACTTCAAACAATACTAAATTTTAATAATAATATTAAATTTTTTTATAGCAGATTATTTTCTAAAATTATGCGAAAGTGTTTCATTATAATTAAGTAAATATTATGCCTCACATAAATTTAGATATACATTAGAATTATATGCAACAATGAATCATTATTATACAATTCTGATTTATACCTCTCTAGAAATAAATTGGGATGGAATTTCTACTCTTCTCCAAAAATCTAAAGTAAAAATTATGAGAAAATGTTTAATAGTATTAAAAACTATTACAAATGATGCATAATGAAACACTGAATTCAAGATTATTTTATATTTTTAAATAATCATATATTTTACAACATTTAAAAAATAAGTTAAGCTTTTTAAAATTTTCAAGAAAATTTTCAAAATAAGGCAAAGTAACACTCATTTTATTCTTATCTAGGTTGAAATAAGGTGAACTCTCAAAAAAAGTTGAGTAGGGTAAAACAGAATAAATTTCTCTATCATAGTATAATAAAAACGTGGTATTAATTTTTTCCCCACAAAGTTAGATATTTGAGTGAAACCTTGTGTCCCATGGCACAAGTCAGAGGTTCGATTCTCAGGTTTGACATGTTCGACTAAACCTTTCATCTCTTCAATGGGTTGATAAAATTGTGTACCAAGTATGCTTGTTAAGTAAGTACTGGGGTTTCGCTCTAGTCTGATAACCGGTACACACCCCAGGGCCTTCGGTCATGAAAATAGAGATATGGACACTGTAGATTTTGGCTTCCATACGGTCTATCATGCCCTTAAATTTAGTATTTTTTAGTTATTTAAATAAGCAGAATTATATATAGGAAAAACTTATTATCGACTTTAGGAATTATTAGGTTTCGGCTTTTCTTTCAGTATAGAGGTCAAATACTGAAGAGATGGACATTTTGAATGATACTATGAAAAACAAAAATTATTTAGTGTTAAAAGCAAAGGGAACTTTCTCCATAGGGCAATAACATGGAAATCCACTCATATGCTCTGAGTAAGCCTTTATTTAATGATAAATTTAACGTAGGTAGGTTGGTATAACATATGTAGAACAAATAAGTATGAACAATATAACATAGGTTTATTGTTTATGGCGTAAAATTTCAGTATTTTAAGCCTTGAACAATAAAAGATGACTTTATTAATGTTAAAAATACATACAATTTTACTTGTTAATTTAATCTGTACTTTAATTCTTAAGAGCATAGAAAATCGCTCTGAAGAGATAATTAAATTGATTATTAATTTCTTTATTGTTTTATTACACACAAAGCAGAAATATATTATTTTCACTCAGTTCTCATTTGTATCTAGAGATATAAAATAAAATTTTCAATTAATTAACTTCACCTCCAGTGTTTTGTTACTTTTATTGTGTGTTTATTTATATCATTTCCAGAAGAGTTTTCTTAAGAACATTTCTAGAAGAGTTTGATGGTTTTAAATATTAATTACTGTTCCTCTACACAGGAGAATTGAAATTCTAGAACAATTATTCATTTGCTAATATCTAAGTATACATTTGCTAGTATATTGTTCGTGGAAAAAAATGAATCTTTCTTTGAACTTAAATTCTCGGCAAACAATGGATTTACCATAAGCTGAATTGGTTGATATTATAGGTGTCGAAAAAATTTTTCTGTTCTTTCTATTACTAGAAATAAGTTTTCAAACTAATCCATAATGCATATGATTAGTTTTAAAATTCTGTTCAGAGGAAGGATACACCTAACAAGAGTTATGTCCCATTTCTTTTATTATTGTAGTAATACCCAGAACATATTATTTAATTAATTCTACAAAGTTTTAAAACGGTAAATAAGATCTGCATTCAAACAAACCTTTTTAAAAGTTTTAATAATTAGAATACATAGTGATAATAAAATCTCTCTCTAAACTTTAATGAATGAGATTTTTGATCAAATTTTTGATGATGTAATATGTGTGATTTGTTCGCATACTTCAACACCAATTTGATTTAACAAAATACAGTTTTTTTATTTTTTACCTGACTTTAAGATCTTATTATGAATTTCATCCTTGATAACCTAATATATTTTATGACTGGAAACACTTAACTATTGTCTTAAATAACTATTCGAATAATAATTTTTTGCGTATTTTCATAAGGATAATAAAATCTTAAAATTTGTTTTTTTTTTTTTTAAAAAAAAAAAAAAAAAAAAAAAAAAAAAAACTGTATTTTGTTAAATTGAATTGAAGTTCAATAATGGCTCTAAATTGATTACAAAATTCCTGCAAGTATGAGAACAGATCACACATATTTCATTATCAAAGAATTCGCTAGCCAAATTTAACAGATTATTATTCGATATTGACTATATATATTTTATATACTATTATGTTTTCTTTGTTGGCAAACTATGCGTCTCACTTGTCAAGAAAGACTCTGTGTACTCCAAAAGAATATTAAAATTTTTTCTTGAGAATTTCACTGAAAATGAAATTCACACTATTATGAATTTGAGTTATACGTAAAATTACGGCATCATAGACCATGCGAAGCATTATCAGTACATTTGGCTCTTGTATCATTATGTAGCAGATAGTATCAAACTGGTTCGCACAGGTGACTTTGAACAAGCTGATGTTGAAAGAAAAATGAGCCAAGCTGAGGTGAGTGTTTGGGTGTATCGCTGACAGGGTTCATTATAATTTCAAATAACATAGTTTATCAATCACACAGCAAAAATATACTGAAGTCAAATTGATAAAATTTGGAAAACTTTTTAGAAAAGTAACCTAGATTGGTCAATAGAAAAACTCCCATCTTTTTGTATGATAACGCTAGACCATACAATGCACAAATAATTAAGACAAAACTTCAGGAATTGGATTTCTACAACACACATCGTCTATAATCACCTAAAGTCTTCCTTGATTACCTTTTGCTCTGTAATTTGAGTATTATTTGGAAAATAATTTAATTCCGAAAAAGTTGTAAAACTGGTCACCCAAGAAATTATTAACACTCTTCAACTTGTATTTTGTACCACCAGTTTGAAAAATTCAGCTGTTAAAGTGTATAGACAATGTGAATGTATAATATGATGAATAAAACAATTCCTTGTATTTTTACGTTATCAACAGACTTTTATTCTACAAATTTCCTGCTCGATGTGACCAGATAAATAAAACAGAAATTCTCGCATAAAATATTCATTATAGTTAATTTGTAAAGATGCAAAAAAGTTCTAGAAGTATTATAATCAAAAAGCTGCTTTAAGTTTTCAGTGGAATCTGCACTTATTGACAAGTTAAAGGGAAAGATTATAAATATATTTGAGACACTGAGAATGAGATTTCAGAGTCAAATCTAAAATATTCTCGAATACTAGAAGTTTTCATGCTACACTGAGAAAGTAAAATTTGATTGCTATTTGCACAGTGACTGTTAGTCCGATGATTGTTAACTGTATCAAGTTCAAAAATATAGTCATGTTCACCATACAATTTACAATCTTCGGACTTACAGTCATAGTTTGCACAATGACTGTTAGTCCGATAATTTTTAATTGTATCAGTATCAAAAATATAGTCATGTTCACTTTACAATTAACAATCATCGGACTAACAGTCATAGTTTTCACAATGACTGTTAGTCCAATAATTTCTAATTGTATCAGTATCAAAAATATAGTGGTATTCCCTATATAATTTACAATCATCGGACTTACAGTAATACTTTGCACAATGACTGTTAGTCCGGTGATTGTTAATTGTATCAGGTTCAAAAATATAGTGATGTTTTAATTTCATCTCACAAGCACACAAATGTCTTTTTTAAATGTATCCATGATTTTCTTAATTCTTTTATTAATTTGAGTATAAAAAAATATTAATTTGAAATGAATATTAATTTTTTAATTTTTCCAGTCAATATTTGCTTTGAAACAGTTCACATGCGTAGAATCTAAGATACTATCGTAATAAATTCATATAGTATGCATCTTGTCGATTTCGAATAACTTTTATAGCTATCAGAGTCTTGTTTTGTTAAAAAAAAATATTTCACACAGTCATGATCATAAACATAGAACTCATTTCTTTTGATTTTCATTGCTAATTATCCGAATTCATTGCACACCTTATAAATTATTTTCATTCTGTAGCAGACAAAATCATTAAAAAAA
>JAPDSC010092971.1:20775-32969 GCA_026290005.1 Latrodectus geometricus | reverse complement strand
ATATATATTTACATTATATATTATATATAGTAACAATATATATATATATATTTTTATTAATTTTTTTTCCAAACTTATGATCGTTTCTTTAGTTATTTTCTGATGGGTTCATTAATATTGGTTTATGATGATTCTATGTTTAAAATAATATATTAATATATTTATTTGAAAAAATTGAGATTTTAGATTCTTAAGTTGAAAGTGTTCTTATTAAGGTGTTAAATACCTTTCATATTTGGGAAAGCATGGGATTAGTTTCTTTCAAAAATTTAAAAATTTTGTAGATATTTCAATACATATTTGAACAAACACAATCTAAAATTATTTTTGTAGTGGAAAATACAATGAAATGACCTATTATTGAGTACTAATTTGTTAGAATTCTCTTGTATATCTTGTATGATTGAAGGAATAGAAAACAAGCTTTTTGTTTTCTGTCTCTTTACAACTAACAAATTTTTTTAAAACAATTTACTTTTTAATTTCTTTTATTTACAAACATTGCTTTATTTTGGTTTTGATTTTTTTTGTAATTAAGATTTTTACATTTTATATCAATTTTTTTTCCTAAATAAAAATTTTATTAGTTGGATTGACTAATTCAAGTATCCATTATTCATATTAGCTTTGAAACATTTGAATGCACTTAGTATGGTGAATAGGATAACAGTCAAATGCAAATCTCTGCATCTTTTAAACTGAATTTTTAAACTATTCATTAACTATTATCGAGTGTTTTTAAAATTTTCATAAAAATAGGTTTATTAGTCATTCAGAAAATTATTTGGTCAAAAAATCCTTATTATCTGCATTAACTTATGTTTTTCATTAAATCATAGATTTATTGTGTTATGTTTGTTGAACAAAATGAACACAAAGCACAGACAAAGATAATTAAGTTTACAATTTAATGAAGTTTTGTAAATTGTACTATAATTTTTCTTATAAATAATTTCTTAATAATTGGTGCTAAAATGTTTAAAAATTTCTAAACTACATCCAGATTTCTTTCATTTATTACTTGATGTTAATGAATTAATTTCTAAACTTATGATCACTTCTAGGGTTAAAATTTAAAATATTTTTAACCTTATTTCTCTATTTATGAAATAAATATATAATTAAATAAATAAATTATAAATATATTTTACTTTAAGTCACGTGTTTCCATAAAAATGTGTGCGCAATGCTTCTGAACAACTGAAGATTTATATCGCTTTATTTCCCTGTATTTTTTAAGTTCTGTTATTTAAGAATATTATACACTTCTTCTTCTACATCTTTCTGTATTATTATTTCATTTTTATTCATACTTGCATGATTCAAAAGATATGAGATTAGCAATTTTGAAAATTTGTAAATTCTTTATTGAATTTGTAAGGCTTTTACATTTTATCTACGTCATTGCATTCATAATTCATAAATGAATCTGATAATTGGACCTATGATTATCATCAGTGAGCAATGATTAAATAATTATTGAAATGAATAATTATTGATGATATATTTAATGGATACATTTTAGATCTGGTCATATTTTAAAATTATAAGTAATTTAATGATTTAGTGATTTATAAACATACTTACATTTGAAATAAGGTTTATAAAAGTTGTATTATAAGTTGAAGTAAAAATAACTGAATTCAATTAGTTCTGAGTGAACATTACAAAAAATACGAAAACTTAAAATGTGAACTGAGAATAAAATGCTAATCTATCAGATATGAGATAATCTTCACAATAGGAACATCATTTGTTATTTTAACAGATTGAATAACAAATGATGTATCGATAGTGAAGATCTTCGATAATGAATAAATTTGTTAAGACATTATTGAATATTGCTATATGTAATGACTATATTAGCAAATATCTATATCTTCACACATATTAATGATATAATTATAAATTTCTTAAGTTCATTGTCTATTAATCTAAAATCTTTTTAAGCTAATTAATAAAAAATAGATAAGTGACTTTGCTATTTATTTATCTAGAGACTTATAATTAATGTGTTATTAATTTATTTAGTGAGACTTGAGTTTGTTTATGTTGAATGTGTGAGGATAGCATTTTTTTATTATCTGAAAAAGAAAAGAAAAGAAAATTGTGTATGCATTAGTGTGTGTAAATATTTCGCAAAAACTAATTTTTGCAGTATTAAAAACATTGCATTAGGTTATAAATCAATGTAAAGTTGTTCTATGTTATAATAATGAAAATATTATCAATAATATGGTGAAACTATAGTGAATTAATAGAATAGGAGGAACTAAATAAATAATCAAAATGTTTTTTACATATTATAATTGTCTTTTTCACATGAATCCATATAAATTTTAATGAAGAAATAGAGAAATTAAGTTAAAAATATGTGATAAAATCATATGAAAATATTTTAATATTTTTTTTTATATAATATGTTGCCTTATTGTTCTCATTCATTATCTTTATTTCATGGTATATTTCTTGTGAACTTGGATTTTAATTTATTTCACATAATTTTTTAATTAAGAATCATTCAAACTGATTTACACTTTCATGGACAAAGATGGAACAACACAATAAATCATTATAAGAAATATATTAGTAAAAACCATTGCTTGAAAATTTTTGAAACTGTAGAACCTTTCACTGCACTTCAAAATATTTAAGACTTTAGAACTTAATACTAAATAGCTATTCTTTCTTACCGTTCAAAATTTCACATACGAAATAGAAAGACTATTTACAAACATCGTGATAAGGGAATTCATAAAAATCAATTCGGTATGTGAATAAGATGAATCCCCTTCATAATTTATTTTCAAGAGAATGCGTGAAATTTTTCTTTACAGAAAATAAAGTAATAAAATTTGCATTCATTAATATTTATTTTTTCCTGAATGATTATCAGGTACGAAGGACTAAACTGAAATTCAAGGGCATCATAAAAACTACATGTATATATCTGTCATCACAAATAATCTGAAGACTTATCAAGTCTTCTTCAAGGACATTTATCTGTTTTATTTCACAAATTTCATATGTAAAATGTCGAAAGAAGCAGAATATTAAATATTACAGATTAAATCGTTTTTCATGACATTTTCTTTATCTTTTAACGAATAAATGAAATATAAGCAAGATATGAATTAATCAAATATTTTAAATCTAAATTAAGAAATCATACCTATTTGAAAAATTGACTTAAGATAATCATTTTATTAAATAAAAATCTTTATTTAATTTTTTTTATGTAAAAAATGTAGTTATTTTTGTAGGAAAAATAGCTGCACTATGCATATTATGATCTCAAAATATTCTCATAAATTTTTCATTTACGAAAGCTGGAAATATGGTTAATTATTTATAATGAATTGTACTATTCAAAAGTAATCATTTTTATATTAAATTTCTGTTCAACAAAAATTATATATGTCAGTTTAAACTATATTAGTTAACATCTGTATTATATTTCATGTAAATAACTGAGACATCTCATATAGAATTAGATCATCTGTATTTAAACTCAATTTTTTTAAATAAAAGAAATTTAGAAACTATGGACTAAAAGAAAACCTCTTAGAATAAAAGAATTGTGATATTTTAGCTGTTTTATTATTTGACTTAGGTAATTCTCCCGTAAATTTTGCATTCATTGGTATACTATAAAATTACTTACATTAAGATAAGAGAATTACAAATAATTTGCATAAATATCTCAGAATTTGAACGGAAACTTGCAGTATTAATTTGTTTGTCTAATACTGCACCGGTCATCTTTTTGCACACAAGGGCCAATTATATCGAGATTTATAGTTTAAAGTTGATTTCAAACTAATACAAATATCCGGTCTGAAATGGAAATCGGGACCACGAACTCAGTTAAACTGAAAAACAGCTTTATCTATTTATCTGTCAGTTTGATTACCCTGTTTTGTCGGAAATTTGCAGGTATATTTTTGTTGATTTATTCAAATGATTTTTATATTTTTTTGCATTGTAGTCATTTTATATTTGCTTGCATTTTTCATGAATGGTTAAGATTGGTTTTGAAGAATCCTCAATGTTTTTTACAATAATAGTATGTATATTTGTAAACAAGATGTTATATAACTTTAATTCAAATATGAAAAATTAAAAAAAAATTCATTTTTTAGATCACATTTAATGTATTCACAAACTTTTATCATTTCAATTCTTCAAATAAAAAAAATTATTTATCACAAAATCATATTTTCAAAATGATATATTACGGCAATATATAATTCCTATGCATTATAGGAATAAGAATTATAAAGACGATTTAGTTTTTCATTATCATGTTATATTATGTGATAAAGTGCGTAACAATGGAGTGCTATATATTTCTGCCATAACAAAAATTAAAAGAATATCCCCACATTAAAGGATTATTTAGATAAGTTTTTACTTATTTTTTAATGATTAGGAAATAACATACAAAATAATGATTCACGAAATAATGTTAAAGCCAAGAAATGCTTGGAATAAATTAAAAATTGCAGTTTAAAATCTATTAGTTTTGAACTTCTCTTATAAATTGTGTAACGTAATAAAAAAAATAATAAAATAAAAAGAAAAGCACATGCACTTTAACATAGCATATGCATTGTTTTCAGTGATCCACAAAAGTCGAAACTTATTAACATATCACAATCTCTCGCGCAACAAATAGTCATTTTAGACTTCAATAGAATTTGCATTAGTTATAGTATTATTTTATATATAAATCTTTCTTAATTCATAATAATATTAGCATTATTTTAATATTCTGATTTACATTTATAAAATAATTCACATTATGTATGTAACATATGTTCCTGCTGCTGTAGCAAATGTTAAAAAATTTATATGTTATTGCACAATATTTAAAGATTCTGAACAATGTATTACATGACATACAAAGCGCTGGTATTTTGCGTGATAAAAATTGTTATTTAAATTTATACATGCGAAATTTCAAAAAAATAAAATGATCAAGAGGGACAGGACTCACCTTTACATAAGTTGCTTGCTACAAAAATTCGAAGCAAGTGCTTTCTAAAAGATTTTCAAAGAGAAAATAAGCAAGAATTTCCTGCTTCTAATGTCTACGTAACGTTTTGTTTCCTCTGAATTCAAATCATGCCCAGTTTTCCTTCACTGTCTCATAACGCCTCGAGCGAAAGACTACTTCTTTTTTTCATAACAGATGAGCAAGACTGGTAACATCTCTGACTCCCTTTCTTCTACTTAATTCCTTTTGTTTTTATTCAATTTAATAATATTTAAAATAAATGCTAATATGTCATTTGACCTGGCGCCATCTATGAAGCTTCATGCAAACTAAAAATTAATTTTATTTCTAATGTTTATACATCAGATACATACTTTTACTTAATGTAATAACACAGATATTTTAAATTTAAAAATAAGATAAAATTAGATTAATTAAAAAGTTATATTAATAAAATATTTCAAATTAATTTTTCAATTACTCTGAATAAAATTTTGTTTTAAATTATTAAATTGATTTTAAAATTTTATTTTAAATTATAAATTATTAAAACTTGTTTTATTTTATTAGTACAGATTAAATAACATAAAACACAAGCGAGAAAAAAAAGAAATTTGGAGTAAAATTTCAAATGGGTTTATTCATGGATAATTGTAAGTTTCCAATTAATAAAATAATTAATAAATAAATTAAGGAAATTTCGATTTTTATTATAATTTTAGGAAGTATAAAATTAATATTTGACTTAGGATAATATTTCATAAATACTCTCAGAAATAAATATTTTTCGCAAATTCATATTGTCTTTATACTATCAAATAATCTGTATACTATATTTATGATTAATTTTCTCCAATGGGAAAACATTCCATGTGCTGCGTAATTATATTCACTATGCAATCATCAGAAATGCAAAAATATTTTAAAGTATCATTTTAAAGTATCATCATTAGCAGTAATATTTTAAAGTAAATTTCTAATTACCTTAATATTTCTATAAGCTCATTATTGTGTCATTAAACTATCAAGTTCATTAAACTGATTTTTATGAACCGTGGTTTTGTAAACCCATGAATCTAGAAAATTTCTCAAATGTATGGAGAAAATGTGAAACTGATTTTATTGATAATTCAATAAGGTAATACATTAAAAATTGTATTTCGTGAGGATTACTACAGTTACTTGCCTGTTATTAAGGTAAGAATAATGAAATTATACGAATGAAATTAGTACAAATATCGCATAAGAAATGAGTTTTTTGTTATTTCCTATAAAATAAAATCTTTTATCTGCTTCGTTATGATTGCTACATTTATGTACTGTTATTATATATAAATACGCGACAAAAGTACTGACACACATTCCGAATCATCTAACATCTGATAGTCACAATTAATTTTTTTTAAATATTCTTATTAGCTTTTAGGGAATGAAATAAACCAAGGAATTATACCAAGGAAATAAACCAATTTTCTGATGTCACAATTGAAATAAACCAAGGAAGATCCAATAATCTCATATGACAAATACATTTAAAAGCGAGAAATCAACTCAAAATTTGATCAACAGTAGTAAGAAATACACCTAAGATTGTCTAATTCAGAATGTGTAATATATATTATATATTTATATATGTATATATAAACATCATTTGTATTCTTCAAGTCAAATAATTTAGACTACAAAGTTTCAATTAGAAGAAAATGTATCAAACACATAGAGGGTAATCACACAAAATTTTATAAATAAGTGTATAATCATGTTTTCTAACTGTCATTTAATGTTTAAAACTGATATTAAAATTTTTTTTATATATTTTTCAAATAAGTGTTCGTAATAAATGCAAAACTATTTTTATCCTACATTCAAATTCAACATCAAGTCATCTCACAATTATTTATGTTTTTCCTATCTTTTCTAATTAACAAATCTATTTTTCTATATAACTAGATATATCTAGTAAATATGATAATAAAATTTGGCAGTTCCTTTTGTTTCTAAAATAAAATTAGTAAAAAATATTATTTTTACATAAAAAATGAGATATGATTAAATTTCATGTTGTCATTATTGATAGCGGATTAATTAATTTTAGCAATGACATATGATAATTTTTTCTCGTAAAGTTAGATAAAATATAAATTAAAATAAAAATTTATTACAATTATGAAACAAAATAAGGGTGTGGTTCAAGATTATGATAATAAAATATTTCTCAAACGTTTTGCGAATTGTGAGATTGTGAGTTTTTTAATTAATTTAATGTTATAAATATAACTAACTGCATTTCTTTTCTCTTACGGAGAAATGTATTTATAATTTTTTATATATAAGAATGAATTTCATTTTTTCTAAAAGGTTGCTTACTTTAATATTTATGTTTAAAATTGCTATTTTTTTATTTTTCAAACAATATTGTAAAGTGGAAAAAAAATACCAAAATAGTGTTTTCAAAACATAAACATTTTACTTAAATCAGCAATAAATATGTGCTTAGAATGAAATGCACTAAAATACAGTTAAAAATATACAATCATTAAATACATTTTACAAAAATTTTTTTTATCTACATTTGATTGAAATACATAAATATAAAATTCATAAAAGTATGCAACACTGGAAAGTTCACGAATTTTGAGAAAATCTTTTCTTCTTATTTGCATGTGATGCAAATTGTATGATATTTTCTAATGTAATTTTATTATCAAGTAAATAGAAGAACAACATGGAAGCAAATATTTCTAATTAAGCATAATATATTTCATTAAACAAACATTTTACTTAATAGAATGAAGTAAAAACTCACATTCTTAAACATTTTTTGACATAATTCATTAAAAAAGAAAAATTAGCAACTGAATATGTAGCATGCAGTGTTTAATGTAGTCAATAATAAGTCAATTAAGCAAAAAATTACTAACAATTAAAGAAAAATTTTTGAATTATAGACATCATACAGTAGACACAAACAACTATACGAATTAAAAATTTGGCTTGAACCGTCCAATGTTCATGTTCGTTTTTTGACAAATAATTAAGAAGGAATTATTTGTGTGGTCTATATCCAAAATAAGGCTCCTTTCTACCTTCATATTCAAATGGTTTGTTATCAGTTGGTGGACATAAGTTCTTAGGCAACTTGCAGTGGTCTCTTCCTAATGCTCTGATGTATCCATAACCTCTTTCGAATACTTTTCCCGGCTCTTTGCTTCCGTAAGTGATACCATGACCATAGGTCAAATATCTCCATGGTCCTTTGCCATAGCTGTCCATGGGGTCTTGTATTATGCGCTTCTCATACATTGTGAAGTACAATGGTAATTTAGGATCATGAGGCTTTGGTGGAGGGTAATGAGGTGTTGACGCTGCTGGATGATACTGATGGCCAGACTCTTCCACGCCATGACTATGTTGCAATTCATCTGGTTGTTCATATTTTGAAGGTTCTCTTTTCAATGCTGCAGGTTTACCATGGACCTCTTCCTGATCAACTTCTTCCTCTGGCTGCTTTTTATAAAGAGATTGCGTTGGTGGATCATTAGCGGAAGCATCCTCATCATAATCTTTAGTACTGTAGTACTTAACAGGTGAAGTATAATAACCGAATAGCTGTTGCGGCTGAGAATGTTGAGGTTGCCTGTAGCTTGGTAATACAGGTGAAGGATTGTAATAAGAGGTTTTAGGTGATTCTGAATGTTTTTCATAAGCACCAAGCTTTGGTTCTATTCTTTGGGGATATGGGGAATTATTTTGAGTGAAAGATCCTCCATCGTTGTCATATTGTACTATTTGTTCAATTGGTTCAACTTCATATTTCTTTTGAGCAAATGCTGGCCAAGACAGCAATAATAGAATAGGCTAAAATAAAATAAGAACATTTTATTCATATATATAAATATATTTGGATTACAAACACATATAGAATTTAAATAACAAAATGAGATAGACTAAAGGTACAATTCAGTCTTTACAAAATAAAATTAATTTTCAATTTAACTAAGTAAAAAAGTAAAAATTTTGTTACATATAAAATGTTTTCAATTTTATATTAAATAAATTTTTTGTACAGCTATAAAATTCAAAATAAATGACCCTGGATGACTGAATGCTAACTAATTTATAATTACATTCATAATATATTTATTATTATCAGTTGAATATAGATAACAGAATCCTAAAATGATATTTATATTTATGGAAAAAACATACAAAAGAAGTTAAAAGAAAAATTCTAAAAAAAGTTAAACTTTAAATTTCATAATATATTATTGTAAAATAACTGTTTATATTTCAAGCTTAATTTGTATTCAAAATTTTATAAATGCTACTCTTAATATTTTCCTGTTTCTATGCTTAAAACTTATTTCAAAATAATAATTGAAAGTAAAATAATAAAAACTGAAATTTATATGTTATGAGCTTGACAATTTAAAGAATTAAGCATAATATTATATTAGTGCTAAAGCTACCAAATTTAATCATAAAATAACATTGGCAAATATAAAAACGAAACTGCAAATTCTGAACAACTAAACACGAAAAAGATCATGGAAGTTACAAGCAATTTTATAATATTATATTCAAAGTAAGTTTTGCAAATTGTTTTCTTTTTCAAAACTTAGTACGTCAGAAGTGTGCATCACTAAAGTGGATCAGAAACAGTTCAATAGTGAATCATATATTTTTATTAATTTATTAGCAGCAATATTGATTACTATCATAAAACTTAATTAATCGCTTAACGCCATTTCATTAGACAATTACACTTCCGTTAATCGCAAATAAATTGAATAAACAGCGAATATTTAAGATAGTTTCATTGAAATAATTATCAAGTTTTTAATTAATTTTCTTTACTTTAGTAAAATAATCAGGTTTAATAAAATGAGACAAATAAAACTTTATATTTCTTGATGAAAGAAAAATGTATACAATTGACATGTGTAAATGGTTTTTATTTTTCACACAAGAATAAAATATTTATAATAAAAATTGTATAAAAGCAATAAAACAGTAAACGTTTGCACAATAAATTTTTGGGAGAAATAACTTATTAAGCATTTATAATTAATTAATTCTCATTGTAAAAGTAATTTTACAAATATATAAATCGTAAACACGCAAGCAATTGTTTATTCTTAAAATACTTGTCCTTCATTTTGTGAGTTGTAAATCCGCAGTGTAAAGTTAAAAACAGTTTACATTGATTGATTCGATAATCATAACATTTTGAAAAGACTTTGTTAACAAACAAGGTTAATATGCTTAAATTCTTTGTCTGATAAATTGAAAACTTAATTGGGGCCTTGCTTCAGTACAAAGTAATTACTTGAAAGGAATAAACTGAATTTCTAGAATATACGATTCTTTAGCTATTAATTTCATTTAACATGTGCAATCTCATATCATTATACACAGTTATACTTTTGTGGGCGTGCATGCAGACACAAAAAATTCAATTTTAAGCTAGAATTAGAAATAATTGTAAAATAAAATAATTACAGTTTTGATAATTTAACAACTTTTTTGTAAATTTATATTTACATTTTATACACAGTGACGTTTTATACAATTTAACGTGAATTGAATTTATACAATTTAAATTAGATTTATTTTATGTATGCAAAACTCATAGATTCATGAAAATGTTTATTTGGAGCAATAAATAATTGATTATTATGTTTAGTTGAAGAAAGATTATATTCAAATTACACTGTGATTGAATAAAAATTTGTAGTAAATTTAAATGTGAATATATTAATGATATTTCGTGATTCAACAAAAATCAAGAATAAGTATTTTTCGTTATTTTTTTCGGCAGCATAATTTGACAAAATTTATTTTATTTCTATTTTTATCCGTAAATATATGTAAAAATATTTTTTAAAGTATTGAGTATATTTTGCCAAAGAATAAATATAAAATTTTATGATTATTTATTTTATAAATTTTATTTTATATAAATCTTTTTATTATATATTTTAATAAAAACTACAGTTACTAATACTTAATTCTGAATTTTAGTTTCCTAAGATTCAGATGAAAGAAAATTATCTATAAACTGTGATTTTCCACTTTAAACTGTTACATTAATATACAAAATTAGAAGTTTAGGTACGAAATATTTCTTATTTAATGTACTCTTGTTACTTTAATTACTAATAACAGGTTTGAAATAGAAAACTGTTTTTAAAGTGATAATGTTTAACATTCTATTATAATAAAAAATATTCATTTATCTAAACTTTTGTATTTATAACCATGTGAATATAGTTTTGTAATTTTAAAGAGAATTCCTGTATTAAATATATACTGTTTTTGTAGTATAATGATAAATAAATTATGTATTCACACATGGGAAAAACTCTACTTTTTCATATATGTTTCCAATATAATTTAAAGAAAAAGTTAAATTCGAAAATTTTACGCCTTATTTATCATTATTTCAAAATTTATGACACAAATGTTATTTATACGTTATAATCGCATTAAACTTGCATGATCTTTTAAAAATATTGGATTGTTCTGAAAGTCATTTTGTTTTTCCCATCTGAATCAGTATTTTGACTGTGAAAACCAAACATTTTATGAATATGAAATCGTGCTATGACCAGTATGGTAGTAAAAATATTGGACTAGAATTGAAAACATACAATTCAATAAAATATTTATTTGGTATGCATTTTTCATCTTTATATGAAACAAAATAACTTTCTGAACAATCCAATATATATAAATATTTTTAATATTTATCTCATATTTCTAAAAACAATTATAAACTTCATAAATATTGATTTTTATCGATTTTTAGTTATGGAATGTTTAAAAATTAAATAATATGGTAACGTATTGCACAAAATATAACTAACTTCTTTGAAAACAATTAATAGAAAAATCTCTCTCTCTCATACAGTTGATTATAAAAGAGAAACTAATAGTTTTTAGATATAAAATTATCGTTTGTAGGAATAAAATATTTTAAATATGTGTGAATTTAATTTATAATCAAAATACTTTGAAGAATAGTACTCTATGTCAAGCAACAATAGTTAAGGGAAAACTATTGTTGTTTTTATAAACAATAATAGTTTTTCCTTAAGTACATTTAAAAATTGCTTTTAACATTTGAAAAATAGGTATTATTAGGCCTCACTATAAATTTCATTATTTTTAATACTTCAATTCAGTGGTAACT
>JAPDSC010092971.1:932-20675 GCA_026290005.1 Latrodectus geometricus | reverse complement strand
ATATATTGTGTGTATGTGTGTGTGTGTACGAGTGTGTGTTAACGAAATACTGAAATAAATTGGATGATTATTAGCTAAGCAATAAAATTCATTCAATTTAAGAAATAAAAATGTTGAATTATAATTTCTGTTATTTTGCCTGGATGTTGCCTTACATGTTATGAATACCAATAATTTACTAATTACAATTTACAAATAGTGAAGATATATTGGTTCTATTAAAAAAATAATTTTAGAGCTATTTTACGAAATTTCATATTTAATATAGTATAAATCCTTAGAAAGTCATATAAGTAAACATTTCATATAGTAAATGAAATATTCTTCAAGATTTAAGAATATCAGAAGCTCCTTTTTTAGCACAAATTACATTGCTTACATTAGACGAAAAATACGGAGAGTATAAGTCAAAAGGCACACACATGAAAAGTGAGTTCGAAATCACAACATAAAATCTATTATTTAAGGTTTACAAGGACACCTCAGAAATTGGAAGCAAAATTTATGGTTTTATGTTTCGAATGAAAGCAAAGAATTATTTAGTGTTAAATATCGTCAAGATTCTAAAATTTAAATAAGCAATTTTTTGGATTGACGCGATACTCTTAAGCTAACAAAATTTTAAGAATTTCAAGATTTAAACTTTTCAGGTTATTAAAAATTTGGGATAACTAATATGTACGAATTCAAATTTTTTGATACTTAAAATGTTATGTTTACTTTCCAATTTCCTGCAAAAACTTTTGATAAAATTATATATTATAACAATTTGAATTTTTTAAATTTTGAGTATTGCATGTAAATATGTATGCATAACAATATTTTATCAACTAGGTATAAAATAAATATAAAAAGGAATTTTAATCAATTATTCTTTAATCTATTGATTTTGCAATTTATAACACGATCCAAATAAAATATATTAAAATGATAATACATTTCAATAAGAAATTGTTAGAAAAAATTAATTGTTATTCGTCTTCTTTATGAAATTCCTGTATATTATTACCGTGATTTTATTTCATGAAAAACACATTTCTATTACTGTCTTACATTTCTGCTATTGCTTATAAGAGACAAGAAAATTTATGGATTACAAAACTGCTCTAAAAAAGAAATTTTTCCTAAAATCTTTTATCGAGGAAAATTATAGAAATATTTAAACTAATAGGATTAAGTAAATACGGAACATTTCTCAACAGGAAAATATAATTGAATGAAAATAGTGCACCAAGTTTGTTTTTGCTTTAAGCATAAAATCCTTAACCCAGACATATGTGTTAGACCTAGACAACGCCCATTATTTAACCTCTAATGTCCTTTCAGATTTCTTTCCTAAATTCTTGAATAATTAATAAGTAAAGCACAAGATAAATTTCCCTTTATTATTTATGATTATTTTTGTTTTATATATATATATATATATATATATATATATATATATATATATTAAATAATTCAGTCCAATATTTTTTACGACCATATGCTGTTTAATATGATAAATATAATTTAAAAATTAAAATTTTAACTAAATTTTAAATTTGAAGATGATATGATTAGCATAAAATATTTTAACCTGACTTATAAAGATAGAATAAAAAAAATAGGTTACTTAACAACTCACGCTTTCAAATATATTTGTTGATTAAAAATATTAAATGAAAAAATATCCATAATTTTTACAGAAAATAAAGTGCTTAGTAAATAAAGTTCAGAAAATAAAGTGGTACCAAAAACAATAATTTATTGCATGAAATAAACATATAAAAAAGTAGAATAAAAATACATATTGTCTAATGATCTCTTTTTAAAATTATTTATTACTTTAAATTGTAATTAACTTTTAGTGAAAATATTAATATAGAAGAAAAAATTCTTAAAACTGCCTTATAAAATTTAAAATATTCTATAAAATTATCAAAAATATTTTCTTATAACCAGGTAATACAATCAATTATTTCTGATAATTAATAGTATTTAAAAATCATAAATTTTAATAGGTGAATAGAGACTTAAATATGTAAATTTTTTATGTATTTTGCTTTATGTATGTAAGAAATTATTTTGTAACGTATTTGGAATCCATAATATATATCATGAAAATAGACAATGAAAAAAACATTTTAAAATTTAAGATTCCGAAAGTTTTTTGTTCTCATATTTATAACATGCTCACATTCTATTGTATCGAAAGAAGATTAAAAGCAGTTTCATATCAGCTAAATAGTCATTACATTGTATTAGTAATGATATAATCTATTAATGTATCAAAAGGAAAATATTAAGTTGCGAAAGAGGGTGATTATGACAGATTCTCTTGAGATTTGGCGTGCTTTTCAGCCATAAACCGGATTAAAGAGATCAAATTTCTATATTTGATGTCATTGTAATTGTCAAACATGCAATGGTAATGTATATCTTCAACAATCTTTTGTTTTATTATTAAGGAAGGATGACAATATGTTTTAAAAATAGCACTCGCTGTTAAAATTGGTGAAATATTATAGTTTTGCAATTTTTCAATATATATGTAAACTCCAGACATACTTGTCATCTTTTCAAAAGGTTATTTTTATCAAGAAATTTTAAAAGTTTGTTTAAAGAATTAAAAAGTACAAAATGCGTATATCGTTCGATAAAATACATAAAAGTTTTCAGTTTTCGTGGATTTATCAGCATCATGATTTCCTCAAATCAAAAACCATTAAATCGATAACTTTCGTTAGTGGATATATTTTAATTTCAACTTCACCTGCGAATATTAATGTTTACACATATTATACGAAAAAACTACAGCGCAATTTTTATAGGAATGAATTTTAATGCAAATTTAGATTCAATTAAATTTTATTAAATACCTATAAAATTATTATTTTACTACTCTTTAATTTTAATCGATAAGCATTCTATAAATAAAGAGATTATTAATAACACACTTTTAATTAATTTAAAAGTGTTGCAGTTTTATTATTTTCCCTTATGAATTTGTATTTTACTTTTTGCTTTTATTAATTTAATAAACAATATTTCTGATTTATTAAATTCAAAATAAAAATGGATATAGAAGCAATAATATAGGATATTAGTTATTCACTTTTTTATCAATTTAGATCTGAAATAAATAGATGTGCATTCATTACTAAAAAATTATTTTATGTAATGATAAAATGCATCGATTTTAAGTATGAAGTAAAGTATTTTTGAAATTAAATTATTTTCATACATGAGAATTTATTAAATAAAGTTAAATATTTATCTAGTTTTTTCTGTATTGTAAACATAAAAAATAAGAGATATTTCCTCCAATTTTGTAGAGAATATACTTCTCAATGAAAATAATAAGCATTATATGAATACTTTTTAAATAATGTTCAGGTTATATAGTATTATATTGGTATTCTTCAGATGTAAATGAGTAAAAAAGTTTAGATTAGAGCTAAGCTAAGAAATATTTTGAGATTACTTCATTTTTTTCACTTAACAAAGAAAATATATAAAATTATGTTTTTATTAATACATTAATTGCATTCTTCTAATACATTATTATGCATTCTTTTCACACAGAAATATTTTTTATATATGAAAGAATATTTTACTTCATAATTAAATTGTGCAAATTATTACACAAACGTATTGTGAGAGATATAATTTTGCTCAAGGTAATTTAACATTGTATATAAACAGACTAATAAGGTTCTCAGCAGAAAAATGTGGGAAATCATAATTTTAATACAGATTTTTAACATATTGTTTAACAACAATGCTGTAAAATATTTCTTCCAAATAGCGACTAACATTAATCTATAAAATTAGCAGTGAAATTTTTTTGGAAGTGGAATATTTAATTTCCCACAAAATTATTTTTTCTTTTCTTATATATTATTTTCTTATATATTATTTTCTATTACTATATTATTAAATTATATCACCTTACAAAATTATATGAATAAATTATAAATTATATTTCCTTGAAAAAAATTATATCTCTCACAATACGTTTGTGTAATAATTAAATACGATCAACTAATAAAATTTCAAATTATTTAGTTGCATACTTGTATGTTAATTGATTGTTTATCATGTATATATTAATAAATATTCATCTACATATTTTAGAGAAAGTACATATTCCTCTATTAGTATACATAAAAATCTGCCTTTGATTTCCCATTCTAAGAAAATAGTTTTTTTTTCTTTTATCTTTAATTACATTTTATTCAGAGAAGCTAGTTTAACCAACAATGATGATTTAAAATGAATTCCGAAAGGTAACAAATGTCAATGTTCAATATAAAGTTCAAATCTTTGAACTGTCGAGTTTCAAGTTGAAGTTGCGGCTAATTCGGATGACTTTTGTCAATGAGTAGCTTTTCTGTTTGTACATGTGGCAGAGTCATATAATTAATGTTATTGTACTTCATATTTTTATGAATGGTTGTTAATATTTTTATTTATGAAGAAAAAAGTCTTCTGATTTGAATCTATACCATCTGATTGCAAAACTATATGTAAAGTACAATACTGCATTTGTAGCATATGTTTTTATAAATAATACATAATGCTTACTTAATTTTTAATAGTGTAGCATTAATAAATATAATAAAAAGGTCATTATTTTTAACCTCATTAAAAAAACTCATTTTTCTATGGGAGTAAAACATGTTTGTAGATCAATAAATGTAAATTCTAAACACATAATTTTCAGCATTAGTTATCGTTAAAATATAAGAAATAGCTCAAGTCATTTAATTTGTATCTGTACTGTTTTCTCAGCCTTACATTACAAAATTATTTTTATATTAAAATAGTCAAAAATGACTTAAATACTTTTCTGTGAATCTAAAAAAATGTGCTGATAGATTTCAGTCAAAGATTTAAATTAATATATTTTACTTTTTACTTAGCGTTCACTCCATTAGAACAATTAATGATATAAGTTAAGTATTATATGAATAATTTAATTCCCAGCTGTTTTTAATTAAATATATAATTGTAGACATTGTAGAATATTAAAATAGGGCTTATTTTAAACAATATACAAAAATTATTTTTAGTCTCACAAACTCATTATAAATTGATACCAAGTTTTTAAATGTTCATTGATCACAATTTGGAAATTATTGTTATATATGTCAGTGAAGTAATATGAGAGATAAAAATTTCATAAAAATATATCGGCCTCAAGTACTTTTATCATGTACAAATAAAATGATTATTTAAAGTAGCAATAAAAATTCTTTGGTAATTATGTGAAAATCATGAAGAAGTACAATAAATTAAGTATATTTTGGATTAAATGGAAGAAAGTGATGTTTTTATATAAATATTATAGTTCTAAAATTAATATTGAAATTCTTAAAAAAAAAGATTTATAAGAATTCATATAAAGTATGCATATACAATTAAGAGCTACTGTTAAAAATGTTGTGAAATTTTTAGGAATATTTTCAGAATAGAAAAAGTTTATTTGATTTAGAAATAGAAGAAAAGAATGTAAAGGGAAGGTTATGAACTTGTGTGATATGCAATTCTGTATTAAATTCTGGTATTAACTCATTCGGGAATACTAGTTAGTCTTCTTGAGTGAAGAACATAGCATCAAAAGGATGATACTTTTGTGAGCAATGCTTATATTATTCAAATGAAAAATGCTTTTTCTTCTTCTTCAAACAAAGTTCCAATACCCTCTGAGTCTTCTTGTTTGGAATTTTCTTTTCATTATTTTAAAAACTTAGAATTACTCGTGAATAACTTGTGTATTTATTCATTAATTGCACCTCATATTTCATTTTGCTTAAGATCTAGAGCAAAAACTCAAAACTGTTTTTTTCCATTAAATCTGAATGATTCTCTTAAAAGTTTTCTATAGGAACTTAAGCGCTCAAGTAAATAATCTAATACATGCATTTTTAAAATATACTTTAGTGACACATAATTAAATATTTATTTCACAACAATTAATATGGCCTCTATTCCTTAATTTGATAATGAGGATTTTAGCTCTTAACTTAGTTTTAAAATCAATTTCATTGAAATTTATGCAGGAAATAAATGCAAAAAATTTCTTTTTTGTTAAATTACATATTTTGATGAAGTTACATTCAAGAAAAAATTATCAGAATTACAGCTTCATTGTAACATTTTCCAAACTTTAAATAAAAAAAAAAATTAATTAATGTTTATAAACTAATTTATTTGCTCACGAGAAATTGTTCAATGCTTTTATAAGAGAAAACTACTACGATGGAAATATGTCTTTTTAAGATATTTAAATATTTAAATGCAATTTCTGAGTGATTTATGCATAATTATAGTTAATATAAACACAAATATTGTTCTATGATGAATTTACAGCAATATATTATTCCTATAATGACATGAAAAAAGCAAAATAAGTATATCAATGAGGAATATCGAAAATAATTAAAAAATTATTAATCAACCGGTAGTTCACAATACAAAAATATCAGTTATAAAATTTTATACACTAAAAATAATGGAAATATGAAGTATAATATCATATAAAATAATAAGAACTTAAATAGTTTCACGTAGAAGAAAAATTTCTTACCCAAATTCCATATGTTATTTTCATCTTGCCCAAATCATTCACAATTGCCTGGGAAGAATGGAGCTTTCACTCTCAAGGAATAAAATGGATCAGGTTTAAAAAAACAAACAAGAGATATCAAATGATTTTGCTCTCTAACGCTCGGGAAATGAGGTTGCCGATTTCAGAGGAGTCATTTACGGTCACACGCAGTCGCCAATGAGAGTAGCCAACTAGTCCGCGCGTTTTATGAATTCTAAGTAAGACACGTTTTAGAAAGGAAAAGTGGATATTTTTTTATGTGGGAGATTACGGTTATGTCTTTTACAAAAGTGGTATAAGACAGACTTATCATATAAAAATTAGAATTACTCATCGCAAAACAAATTTTAAAATTAGGATAACGTTTTTGCTTTATAGATTTTTATTATTTTGTTTAATTCTTTTTATAATTTTAAAGACTTTAGATATGAAAGGAACAGAATTTTTTTTTTAATAATTTACAAAATTATTTGTATAGTACTATTATCAGATAAAATAATCGGTTGCTAATTATAAAATCAGTAATTATTAACTCAGTAAAAATATATATTATATATGTAAAAAATATGGAAATCATGAGTTATGAATCTTAATAATGGCTCTAAATATCTTATTACGTACTCACACAACTCTTTGGCTATTTCCTATTCAATAAGAACGCTGTGAAATAAAAAAAAATAAATAAAAATGTAATGGTCACACTACTTTCAAATATATACTGCTTCAAACTTGAATTATTATGAATATGTTTACATATCTGATATAACAGAATTTTGGCTAAAGATTTACACTAAGTTAACTTTACTTAAGTAAGTTTACTTTATTTAACTTAACTTAGTGTAAATTGTTTGCACTAACTTATTAGTAAGTTGGTCCAAACTTACCAACTTCAGCGAGTTGTAGCTTTCAGGGGAAAATGCACCCCTAGTTTTCGAAGAAAAATTGCAATTTAGAAAAAATTAATATTTATTATCTAACTTAACTATGATTAAAACCTTTATTTGCATTATAAAATGAGGTCTCATCTGAAATCAACGAAGATGAATGAAAGAAGAGGGAAACGCCTTTCGTATTTTACTCTTGAAAGTTCTTTTCGTCATATTCTAATGCCTTTCTGACGGAGGCGTATTGGGGAAAACGTAAAAACAATAATACTAAAAAGGTAGTAATGTAACAACAGTAATAATAAAAAAATAATAGAATATCGTTTTTTTATTATTTTGTTTCATAAGAAATCTGAATCTTAAAACTCTCTTTTTCTGTAATAAAATTTAAAAATTTCAAATCTATTCTTATTCAAAATGAATTTAATCTTCTCCTTTTACAAACTAATTAATCATAATAAACTAGTTTTTGCTTTGATACGAATTCATTAATGTAATTTAAGATGAATAAATGAATAAATAATACTTATTAGTGTTTTGGTCTACATCAAGTATGATATACAATGTATTTTTCATAAAATACATATTTTGGCTTAAAAATTCAGCTATTTTTATTTTGCAAAAGTAAACAATCAGATAAATTTTTATATAAAATAATATCTGGAAAATATCCCTGAAGCTGAATCAACTAATTAGAAAAAAAATATTTTGTCAATATTCTGAACAGTTTTTGAGAGAAAATGTTCTTATACTTATTATTCTTATCTGAATATCTATAAAATTGATTGCCTTTGAAATTTATAAAATAAAATAAAATTATGATGCAAGTCCAAAAAGATTTAAAAATAAAGCTAATCTATGAAATAAGTCAACCAATTTATTTATTTGGTGGATGTGACACATTTAATTTTAAAGATATTATCAGAATACATATTCAGTGTTTAATTTTCAATAACAATCAAGAAAATATATCTTTTCTCTGTTATCCTAAAATATCAATCTGAGTTTTTAATAAGTCGTCAAGAAAAACTGTTATTTATTAACTGTTAATAAATAACAGTTTCATACTTTTATAGTTTAATATTTATATTAAACTATAAAAATATTTATTGTTTAATATAAATATTATTATTAAACTATGTATTTAAATATTTAATTGTGTAAATTATAATAATCGCAAGAAATAATCATTTTTTAACAATATGTATAGTTCTGAGGTATTTCTCATTTTTATCATAAATATAATAATTTAAACATTATAATGTCGTTTAATATCGTCGAAATAACGGAATTCAATCTCTGTTATAAATTCACTAATATTTCAGCAATTGAGAGTTTTTATTTTTTGAAAAATATGTGTGCATGAGTTTTCTTCCATCTACATATATTCATAGAAAAATAGTCACTTTTAAAGATATCCATAAATGAATGAGATTGATAATGGTGTATGTTTTTACGTATTATTGATTTTTCTATATATTGTATAGTATCTCAATTGTAGTTTTACGAGAAGTCAAATATTGGTTCAAGTAAACTTCTGATATTATAATTATTAATGAAACTTTTATTTGCAATTAAAAAAGTGCTACCATATTAACATTAATAAGCAAGAAAATTCTTTTCAAGATCTAGAGATACATTTACTTTTGGGTGTCATTTCAAACACCCAAAAAATTGGCTATGGCGCCAATAGAACGAACCTTTTACATTCAGGGCACTGATGACGACTTGTACAGTGGGATAGCAGTAAATAATGCCATCATAACACTGATAATCAATGGATTCTTGTTCCAATCAGAGAAAATCAGAGGATCTTTGTGTTTTGGAAGCAAATATCAAGTAAAAGACCCTCAGGTATAATCTTCTTCCCCCAGAATTATTATCATTTCACTTGAAGAACATTGTAACTACGTTTTATTTGTGTGCTCTAGCCAAAGTTAGCCAGATGGATACGATGGATCTTTGACTGGATTGGTATAGAGCTTACTACTTTCTGGTTGCGAGAAAGCTTTTCCAAGCAAACTACAATAGCTCCTGAAATCCAAAAATGATATCTTTATTTTTTAATGTTTCGAATATGATGCATTTAAAAAATTATTATTCCAACACATCTGCATTTTGACCATTCACAACCTTTTTCCATAATATCCTAATATATTTTTCCTTATACATTTTTATATAGACTGTTAAATTCTAAAACAATCAAATAATACGTGCATAATATGTCAATGAGTCAAATTTAATTTTAAGGAAAACATTATAAATTTATTTATTCACAATTATATTTAATAAAACTTAAAATATCATGTACGGAAATATTTTTGTTAAATTTTTATACAAAGAAGAACCTTTATCGAAAACAAGAACAAAATCGAAGAAATTATGAAATTTTTTTTTATAAAATTTGAAAATATAAAAAAAAATGTAAATGGGACACAATATAAGTAGGAAAATATGTCTTAATAAAGATGAGAAAATATATCTTACAGAATTAATTTTAAGAGGAAATTTATTTTATGCACGTTTATATCAGTCCATATATTAATTGAAAATTACACACATGTAAGTTCAAAAGACTTAACAAATATTTATTGAAAAGTAAGCAAGACAAGTAACAAAATGATATAAGTAAATAAGTTTGTATGATTGATGCTTAAACTATATATTTTAAAATTCGTAAATTTTTGTTACTTTCTGTATCATAACATCTCTAAAATTATAATTTCTAAAACTATTTCCGCTCATTTCTAAAATTATAATATTATTTAAAATATGAGTATAAGGATTTAGGATATCATGATGAGATTTGTAATTACATATGACTGAACAGGCATTCATCATATTATAGCTATACTGTTAGTTTAGATTATAAATTGCCCATATTTATTTTAGATAGAAAGGGATTTCGAGAAGATAGATTAAAGAATGAAAAAGAAATACGAGTTATAAGACACATATAACGTAATTACTAGTGATTCATAAAACTAAATAATTCATAATATTTTTTGTGAAAGCTTTCCAGCATTAGGATATGTCTGATAGGATAAACACATTAAATCTGTTGTAAAGTTCATTCAAAAAATTGCTCTATTATACTGTTAAATGATCTTAAAATTGTTGTATGCTTTTTTTCAGATCTAAATTTTAGATTCTCCAGATTTCATCAAACGAAATTTCTATTTTTAGAATGAAGAAAAAAGTAAACTTTTATAACACAAACATATGAAAATTCTCATTTTAAAGTATAAGCTCTACAGACAGAAATTCGTCACTACAATCGTTATGTAATAACTTGACCATGAATTTAAGATTTCTGTTGTATATAAAAAGATTCAAGTATAAAAATTTTATAAAGAATTTTTCCTTTATTTTCCTAATACAATGCGTATAGTACATACATTAGATTTAAAAACATTAACTTTAAGTAACGGTTTTTATTTAGATTTAGTAACCACATATAGTGCATTTGTCAAACATAAAAACATTTCCATTATTAATGATTATAACAACATTTTAATTGGAGATGAGTTTTAAGTTCTTTTCATATAAATTTCAAGTGCATTTTTCGCTTTCCGAAGCACACATTTCTAATATTTTTAAACAAACTAAGAAGTATATTTTGTAATTATATTATTAAACGTATTTTTAATTGACTTCTTTGAACTTCATTGACTGAACAATGAATATTTTAAAACATTGTACAGATTAACCATAAATATATTTGCAGCTTTAAATAAATTTTTCAACTTTGATTAAATTTCAGCTATTTAAAATAACTAATTATTTAAATCCTAAGGAGAGCACATTAGTTTATTATTATCTTTACTCTAAAATTAAGTAAGTTTTAGAATACATTTTACTGGTAAATATTCATTGCACAAATATTATAATTAAATATTCATTAAAATTAATTAACTATTTTGAAGGGTTATTTTTAAAATGTATATAAATTATGCATTATTATATGATAAAAGAATATTATAGCCTGAAAATGTAATTCTTTTAAATCCTTCATGTTGTTCATTATAAAGCCCAAAAGTAACTTTTAAATTACAATATTTGAATTTTCCTCTCAGTACAGGTATTTTCTCATTTTGTTTATTAACGCCACACTAACTACTTTCAATAAGCTATTGCTCTTTATCTGGATAACTCTATATAACTTAGATCACGATTTAATTCATGATTAGTTGTGTGAAAACCATGAAAAACTAATTTTTAATTTTCATATCAGTTACAGTATTGAAAATAATAAAAATAATGTGACTATAATGTTAAATAATGAATATAACGTTTTTAATAAAAATTATGCAACCTATGAAAACAACTAAAGTTTCTAATTATAATACACACATAAGAATTATTTATTTAAGTTTTCATATACGAAAATAATTAAAGAATCATGCTCGCGCGCTCATTTACCTTACAATTAAACATTGAGCTTATTAATCAATAGTTAGTAGAACAGCATACAAAAGTGAATCATGTATACATAAGAAAATGAAAGAGCATGTGATAAGATATGTCCCTTTTCATTTGTTTAATCTTTAATCCAAATTTAAATTCTTCTTGAAGTATTTTTTCTGCACCTTCCTACTACTAACCGAGAGATTTGATACATTTTGTCACTTAACATATCCAATACATATTCGAGGATGAGTTGTAACTAATTACAACCTTAACTATTCATATAAGGTTATAAGAGTTTTAAATTGTTTAATGTTATTTTTTTCTTTAATCAAAGATTTTTGGGCCCCATTCTCCCATTCAAAGAAAAATCCTTATGTGTGCCTATAAAATAAAAATATTAGCGTTTCTGGTTCCAGTGTTTTTGAAAACGCAGATGAAATTGTAAAAATTAAGTATATGGAGTTTATTTAATTAATAACAATAAAAGATTTAGTGCCTTTTACCAAAATAGATTTAAACTAAAAAGTAAAACATAAACAGTTTATAATTATTAAGAGTTTGAATCTTTTGTCGTTAATAATTTAACTTGGAAGAAAGCTTGAGTTTCTTATACTCTGCCTGAACTTATTAGGATTGGATGTTATGCTACATTATTTCATCCATGTTTCTCAGTCGGATTAACACCTTTAAAGTTGCTAAAATGTGAAGTCCTAACAACAAAATTCTAACAAATAAATAAAAAATACTGCAAGCAGCTTTGAAGGATATACTATGAAAAAAATGTTGTAAGAATCAAAACTATTTGACAATATTTTAGAAGAGTGTTTTACTATTTTTGAAAATTTTGTATAGAATAAAAGAGAAAATTTCCGTAATAACTGATATTATAAATATAAATGACTAAATTTTGATATCATGACCATTTGTACTAATAATTAGGTAAACAACACTTTGTACTCCTTTATAGGATTTCCTTTACTTCTTTATCTATGAAATTGTTATACTTCATATACTTATAATGAAATAAATAAACTTCAGAAGTTAATAATAAATTTAATCACTAGACAAATTTTGAAATTTCGATGCTTAGATTTTTCTAATTATGATATTGTAAAATAGGCAACACGAAAATTTGTTATTTTAACTCATAGAAACAAATAAATTAGGAAATACATAGTTGTATCTCATTGTAATATTTACTCGGTCGTTCGAGTGATAAAACATAAGAAAAAATTCCATAAAAAAGCCTAATGAAGTTTTAACTTTTTTATTCTGCATGAACTTCAGTAAGTTTACTGTCTTACCTTTCAAATTTGTTAGAACAAATGTTTTTACAAATGCATTCATATTTTTCTCTTACATTGTTAAATTTTAATTTACAAACTATCTAAAAAATTTACATAAAAAAATAAAATATTAGGAACTACATTACTCGAGTAACATAGAAAATTTTAGTTAAATGAGAAGTTTCTCCAAATGATAAGTATATTAAGATTATTATGTAATACATTATAGAAATATTAAGTATTAAAGAATATTAAAGAAAGAAGTGGAGGTATATTTAATTCCTACAAATTTTGAATTGATTTTAGCTTTAAAAGCAAACACAGCAAGTTAGCAATTTGCATTAATTTGTGAAAGAAAATATTAAGATAACTCTAGATCTCTACTATTGTAATAATGTGGTTAAATATGAATTTTTAATGTAATATCTGCCTTGATTTAAAATCATGTAAATTCTTCCTTAAAAAAATAACAAAATATGGGAAATTATGTTCAGTTAATTAAAAAATAATTTGCCTATATGCAGTATAAAAGCAGGATTATATTTAAGTAACATGCTCTCTCAATTGTATTAGAAGTTTAATTTAATCACCCATTACTTTTAAAAAGGAAAACCTAAAGAACAACTTAAAGAACACTATATATTCATAAATAAAAATAATAAGAAGGTAAATATAAATAATGAATAAGTTTTATAAGTAATATATAATTATTATAATAATAAAAGGAATTTAAAGATGTTTCTGTTATGAAATGTAAATTCTGTTTCTGTCAGAAACATCTTTAAATTTATGTTATGAAATTTAAAGATGTTTCTGTTATTGATTTTCCAAAAACTATTTTCTTGTTTTTGAAACGTTCTAAATTAAACATTACAAAGAATCAGCTCAAGTTTTCAACTTGATATAAATTAGTGATTAATATCACTAAAACAAAAGGTTACGATATTACAGTCTTTTCTTCATTGTTCTCATGCAATAAAACATTTCCCCCATTCATTTATAATATCAAAAATTAAAATACCATTTCAAAAGAATTTTTTTTTCCTTATTTCTATTTAAACCGGAATTTTTGCAATTCTTTCTCATTAATACGATTGAATAATTAAACAAATATTTTAGTTTGTTTGATATAAGTCACTTAAATATTAAATTAATATTTAAGTGAAATTAATATTAGGTTGGGGAAAAAGTAATCCATTATTTTTTCGGTAGACGTTTGTAGTGATCGATATCTCGTCAGGTATATATCAAACAATTTCAGATTTATGCTCGTTGGAAAGGTGACATTTGACACTAAAATATTCTCTTGCGGTTTTTTGTTTGATTAATTCAGTTACGAGAACAAGGTCTTAAAAATGGAAGACAACAAACAGAAAATTCGATACATTTTCGTTTTTCTCTTGTAACGTCGAAAAAGATAGCCGGGTGGCTAAAATTGTAAAAGGTGTTTATCGTCCTATATAAGACTGTAACAACCAGTTACGTACAATTTTTGTTTCGTCGATTCCGTTCGGGTACTTTTGATGTTAGAGATGCACCTCGCATGTGGATCATTGAAAATGTCTATAAAATATCAAAAATGATCGAAGTTAACCGCATGTCAGCATTCGTAATGCGCAAGACCTAAAAATCTACATGAAAACTGTTTTAAACCTTTTTACAAAGCGAATCCAAAAGAAGTTACATAAAGTTCACGTAAAAATAATGGATTTCTTTTTCCCCAACCTAATATTAAATTAATAATATTAAATAAATAAAAGAAATTAATATTCTGAAAAGAATATTTCTTTATTGCTTCTAAGTTAAAGAATTTTGTGTCTCTAATGCGAAAAAATTTAATTTCTTAAATTTCAATTCTTTGAATTTCTTGTATTTAAAAATATTATAATTCCAAAAAACAAAATAATTATAAAATCATTTTTTGATAAGATAAACTTGAAGCTTTCTTAAAATTTTTTATTTCTAATCTATAAAAGTTTAAATTAGTTTAATATTCGGTGTTATACATACAAAACTTTATATTATTTATACTTCATAAATAAAACTTTATATTATTTATACTTTATAAATAAAACTTTATATTATATATACATATAAAACTTTACTTTATATTATATAATGTATTATTTGTGTTATACATCTAAAACTTATAATTTTGCTAAAAGAATTATATGAACATTTTATCGAATTTGTGCAAAATATTATATTGTTTCTAGTATGTATTCTAAAGATCAGAATATGGTTTACAATTCAAATGATTGTAAGTTAACTATCCCCTTTTAGAACGGTATAAATTAGTATAAATTATTTTAGAATTAATTTATATATAAAAAGTGACAATTGTGTGTATTAACCATTGTGCGTGCTCTAATCATAGAGTGATGAACCACTTCATTCATTATTGACATGGAAAAGTATAAGCTATTTAAACTAACAGTTCTCAATTTTCGAAGTTAAAATTTTCCTCTACACTTTTTTAATAAAGAAGATCAAAAATCTTTACTTTGAAATATAATCCAAACATATTTTTTTATCCTACATACTGTCAGAGATGTAATTATTAACTTGCTTAGTATTTACAATTTTCAACGTGAAATAAATAGTCTCATGTTGTGTATTTTTAAATTAACTAATAAAAATTGAAAAAGTTGAAAAATTACAGAAAAAATTGAAAAATTTTATGAAGGCAGCTGAATTTGCTGAATTATTTCATCGAATAGTTTAGATATTTATTATCAAATTATTTCAGGTAACAAAACTTAGAAAAATCCAACCCTTTATATAAAAAAAATATCTACTGTGTTCCTTGTTACAGAAATTTAACTCATAATACAATAAAAGGAAACATTGATTTTATGTGGTTAGGATGAGTTGAATGATCTTAATGTTTTCTCGAGACTCAACACATGGTTAAAGCCATAAAAATAAAAATGAAAATATGTAATTATATGCATCAGTGAACATGAAAACAACCTTGCAGTGCTATATCATTAATTTGGTTATAATTTAGTTAGCTTTTTATTGTCATCCATTTCTTTTTGAAATTTGTTTTGAAGCCAATTCTGGCAACCCTGGTAAATATCAAAACTATGCACCCAATTATTGGCTGATGGGAAAACCTACTTTTTCTCAGTGGACTTCTAATAAATGGAACAATTCTCTTAAGCAAGGGTGTTGCTGCAGACAGTAATAAATAAATTCGATGGCGATTTTCACCTCCCGATGCTGGAACAAAGGAGCTGACGGTTCCCCTCTCCTTATTATTTTTTGTTTTCTATTTGGAATTCTAACGCGTATTTAAATTTGAAGCGTGATAGTAATTTTCCCAACAACTACTGCCGCCAGGGATGGGGGAAACAGGGAGAGCTGCACTATTATTACGAAGCAGAAAATAAAACAAAAGTCATTAAAGCAATTATTCGTTCAATGAAAGTTTTTTATTCTTTCTTTTGATTAAACACTGCACCTGGAACGTTTATTAAGCTTCCTGTAACTTTTAATTCCTATTTTTACTTCATGAGTCGTTTTGTCCAAACAATCTCATAAACAATCAATTTGAAATGTTTGCGTTTGTTTCATGAAAGCAAATATTTTATTCTAATTCAAATTAACTGCTGCAGTTTTATTTTAACACTTGAAAAATGAACTATTTTTGCTAAAAATATCCCAATAATATTTTGAGATAAGTATTAATTAGTAATTAGGGAATTTTGAGTATTAATTAAACAAACAAGATGAAGTAACGATTTTTATGATAAAATAGTTAAGTAAAAAAGCAGCTATAAGGCGCAAGAGTAGTACTTTTCATAAAAAAACATTGATCATACTTTAATTTGAAATATAAAAATGATTTAAAATGGCATGATTATATAAAAAAAATGTAGTTAAAAAAATCATTTTTAGTTAAAAAAAAAAATCAAAATGTTAAAAAGAAAAGAAAAAATGTTTTCAATGGAGAAACGTAGATTAGTATTTTGACTTCATACTTTAAAATAGGTAAAGTTCTGAAAATCCAATGATTTATCTATCCATAGTGATGATTTTTCTTGAACTTCATCTATTGCCATTAGAAGAATTTTAGGCGAATCTAAGTCAAAACTCCTCGATAACTTGAATTTAACCTAAATGTGAATACAAGTCATTCAATTTGAATAGTTTTTGGTGCGATATCAATTAAGGCAATTCTTAAATTGATAGCAAACCGCAAAAAATACCAAAACATATTGAATTTGATGTCATTACCCCCGAATTTAAAGGCATTTTACATTTAATGATTTATAAGAAAAATATAATATCTTTCACTGATAGGTTAATTATTTTTCAATTGAAAAATCTTGTAAATATCATGGTCCTATATATATATATATATATATATATATATATATATATATATATATATATGCTTCAATGGTGGTATGGTAGTAGCAGTCATTTCCAAAACTTCCATCTAAAACGATCATTTTCTCTCCGAATTTCTTCTTTAAATAAACAATTATTTTGATTGAGATTGTAATAGCTGCACATTACTAACTTATATAAAAATTTGATGTCATTCAATATTATTTTTTGTTATTTTACTTTCCACCATTTAAAAAATATTTAAAATTAAAATGGTATGCCATATTGCAAAATTTCAGATTATATAACTATTACAAAGTACACACCACAGAAAATAATAATAGTTTATGTTTTTAAACCTCATAAACTAAGAGGTGATTATATTTATAGTATTCATAACTATAAAGTTCAAATATTTGTGTCTAAAATGTTATTAAAACAATTGTAAATATTAGCGAGAGCATTTTAATTTCAACGGAACATAATTTACAAAATTTTAATTGCCTTACGTTTCATTTAAAAATGCGGAAGAGAGTTAAGTTTCATGTATTGCGAAAGATTCTTTATGATAACAATCTTTAATTACATTTACAAGTTATAGAAATCAGCTATATTTAAATTGTAATTAGTGATATTTCCTTTTACAATGCATGTTGAGATAATACAAATAACAGCATTTGTTTTCAAAATTATGTCATTAAATTAGCTGGTTTTATTTACCTATTAGTTCAATCAATCATTCATTGTTTATCATTCATGGGGTAGACGGAAAATAATTAGGCTGATTTTCAAAAAAAAAAAAAAAAAAAAGGGATCATAAATAATACAAGAGAAAACTTCTTAAATAATAAAAAGAATATATAATATAAAAGAATATTCACAAAATATTTGATCACGTAACGCCACATATTTGGTTAACATCATTTTATTATATTCATATTAGACACTACATTTGATATTTTTTATATTCGAATAGTCGCTTTTCCTGATGATCTGGCTGCTTAAATTTTCCTATACTTTTGTTCTAAGAAAATTTTACTAGAAAAGAATCAACAGTAGTTTATTTTCTATATCAAGGTAGATAAAATCTATATAAATTTATATTAACAAATGACAATGATTATGATTTTATGATTTATGAATATGATTATATTCACAAAAGCCAATGATTGTAATCAAAAATGAATATGACTTTTATAACTTTCTAAAATTACTTACTTTAAAATCACTTAAATATACTTTTTTGTTTAAAAGACTGGCATGAATTAAATCTTAAGTATTTCCTCATCATGTTTTTTAATACGTAATTACTTTATTCGACTACAAAAAGTTTACTTGTATTATAGTCAAGTGAAATATAAAAATCAAAACACCATGAAAAATATAGTTTAGTTATTAAACAAGTGAAACCACTGAATGAAGTAAACACATATCTGTGTTTACTTTTTTAAAGAAATATCCATGTAAAAGATTTAAATGCGCAATAAAATAACTATATGAACTTTACTACTTCCCGAACACATAACTAAAATGCTTGATTTACGGTTTAACACAACTATAAAAAATGGGTTGAATGATTTATCTATTTTTCCTTAATATTCAAAGGATTGACAGCCATGACTTCGAGAGGTAATTCTTATCGTATCATCAGACATTAAGAAACCTGTTTACTATTCTTTTTATGACATATTTTACGATTTTTTTACAGGAAAATCAAAGTTTTATCTCAAAATTGAGAGATATAAGGAAAAATATTCTTATGAAATTCTAAGAATTTAATATCCATTATCTGATTTCCACATTTTGTTTGTGTTTTATTCAATTAAGAAATATTTTTAAATTTATTTTTTGCAGTCTCACTCTCAAACTGTATTCTAAATTCACTTACGAAAATATTGATTAATTTTGCCAAGTTTACATTCATCTTAATATAGGAACATATTAATTTATGAGTTCGATATTTACGATTTAAATCATATTTATGTTAAAGAAACATGATTCATTTTAAATAGAAAAAAAATATAACATTAATTTTCTTCCAATATTGTGTTTTTGACTGCTATTATAAATTTATTTTTAATGATTCTACTCTAAATATCAAAAGATGATTTGCGCCAAAAATTTAGGCTAAAAATATTATATTAATGGGGACAAAATATGCAATTAATATACTTTTTAAAGTAAAATAATTCGAATATATATATATATATATATATATATATATATATATATA
>JAPDSC010092970.1:2519-22614 GCA_026290005.1 Latrodectus geometricus | reverse complement strand
GAAAAGTTATATTACATTAAATAACATTTTTTAAAGAATTCAATAAACTTGTAAGTGTTCCTTAAATCAGATTTTTTAAGAAACAAAAATAAATTTGCAACTAAAACTATGACCTTAAGAATTTCTTAAAAATTTTCTTGATAAAAAAAAAAAAAAAAAAACATGTGAAGAAGTGAAAATTTCAAGGAAACTTAACGAAACACAAAGATAATTATGACAATTTATGAAACTAAAATACATTTCTTATTCCTTATTGATGCATAAATAATTTAATACATTCAGATAATTTTTTTTGATGATTGATAAATATCCATACATATAATATATTCTACATACATAATTCCTTTGGCTTTTTGGTTTTTTTTCTTCCATATTATCCATAAATATATGTTTATATTTAAACGTCTTATTTTATGCTTCAACAACTTTAGCTTTTTATTTATTTTAATAGTATATTAGTTTATTTCAGTATAAATATTTTAAGTAATTATTTCTAACTTTAAAATGTTATTAACTTTTGACAAGAAATTTTATTTTACTCTTAAGTATATCTTAAAAACATTCATAATAATATAAAAAGTTTTATGAATACTAATATGAGATTTTTATTCAACTTTTAATAAGTCTAACACACAAGAATTATAGAGTACATGAAAAAGTTAATATTGTTATTAATACCAATTAATTGAATATCTTATAAAATATTTAGGTCTCCATAAAAAGCAAATTCTGTCTACTATTTTAAAAAAATGCAAGTTGTTTTTCAAATTTCTTAATAATTATATTTTCATGAATTTATTTATTTATTTGCACATACATAATGAAAAATTAATATTTTTCATATAATACATAAGTGTAATAAATTATTTTCCTAGAACTGATGTTCTATTTAAACTAATTATTTTCATACTTTTGCATTTTATCTCCCACAGCAGTTCTTAATACTGCTTAAATTAATTATGCTCTTAATTTCTCTAATCATTCCGAAATTATTTTGAGTACTTTTTTTTTATCTGCTGGTAATCTTATACTTAAAAAGTAACAAAATGCAATACTTCTCTGTTAATAAAAACAAATAATATGATACAACAACAGATAATAGTTAATTACAGGAAAATAAAAATTTATTTAAATTAAAAAAGATAACAAATGTGTTGTTCGTGTCAATTAGTGTTTGTTATGGAAATTGGCTATGACGCTAAGGGAAGATAGGAAAAAAACTAACATTTTTGGGCAAGAAATCCATAAAATGAGAAAAAAACTAGAGGAAGCTGATTCTGGATGAATGGAGGATGACTAAAATAATCTCTTACGAAATGATTCAATCAGTATATTATTTCTGCTCTTAATTTATAATTGACAGAGCCAATCGCTTAGTTTTACTCATTTCTGACATGTTAGACATTATTAATAAGGAAAACAAGTAATTTAATGATTAGATTTTTTCTCTTATAGTAAGAATAACTAGGCATGCCCGAATTTTTTTGCTTTAAGATGAGTGAAATATACTTCTTTGGATGAGTCTTATACATCACACACGATGAATATAGGCATAACCTTTATAGGTACGTTGCATTTTAAATATGTTGTTTTATGAAAGCATATAAATATGCTTATATGTTTTAATAAAATAACTTTTAAAATGCAATGTACTTAAATACCAAAACATATAAAAATAACTTATCTACGGTATTAATTTTAATATTTTAACGTCTACGGTATTAATTTTAATATTTTTTCTATTTTTATTCTTATATTATGTTTTTGTCAATTATTTTTTCCTAATTTTAATAGCATCATCTCATACTTAGCAAATAAAGATTATTTGTATTCGGTTGTTATAATACTTTTAATACTGAAGCCAATAGTCGTTTTCAATCTAATTCTTTAAATGCATTATTATCAAATTGAAATTATTCTATTAACACAAATTATTAAATAATAGTAAACGTGTATACATATTCATTAGCCAAATTTGGTTTCTAAATGTGTGTAAAAGGAGAAGAAAATGTGTAAAAATAAATTTTTAAAAAAAAGGTTACTTAATTCTTAAATATAGGAAAGTTAGATTATTAGCCATATTAATGGTATTTGTGTATTACAAAGTCCTTTATAATAATTATCTTCAAAGGAACTAAAGAAAGATATAATATTCCTATTGCATATGTCAATACAATAATCAAATTTGTTTTCAAATTTATCTAAATATTTTTATAAATCATTTAATCTTAAGTAATTTACTAAAGTGTTATTTATGTTTATATATTACGGTACTTTTAATATAGTAACATTACATTCCGTAAAAAAAACTCCCAGAATTCATATAACATAACCTACCTCACTACCAGAATTCTTTTAAAACGATAATGAAAAAAAGCTTGTGGAAAGTATCGAAATAGAAGTGTTCAACTTGTGGAAATAAATTCTGACTCCACAATTGAATTTTAATCGATTTCCTTCAAATAGATCTCAATTTAGACCGCCATAACAAGTTCTGCATCATTTTCCGTTTGTGACTCTAATGTGCTTGAGGAAAACATAAAATCCCTTCACCGGACGCTATCTGCTCAGAAGTCCTATACCATAATTATTAATGCCTGTACCAGGCCATTTCGAAGAAGTGCTGCTCGTAACGGGCATAAAATCCGGGCACTCTCATTAGAGGCATCTGAGTGTTATTCCTGGTACTGAAATGCCGAAGTCCCGCCTCCTCCTCGATCCTTTTCAGCAGTTTCAGAACTCGAGTCCAGTAAGGGTTATCCGGAAGGTGGATCTCCATACAAAGGTGGTTCACATGCTACAAGTAGGAAATAAAAATTTGATTATTGCATTTGAATGAGATTACCATTGTATTAGAGATTCATTGTTGAAGATGAGAAGTACTCCAACTTGGGAAACTAGAAACAAATTATTGATTTCGAAAGTCTGAAGCTTATTTTTATCCTTAATTTAAATTTTTGATATTTTTCTAAAAAACCTCTAGGTCTTGCATCATGATTTCATTGATATCTAACAATATTAATTATCTTCTACAAGTCACACATATATAAACCAAAGTGGTTAAATACATTTTTTAATAATTTTTTACTTTTTGTAATTTTTATAGGAGATATAGTATTAAAAATGAATAAAAAAATTAATTTTCTTAAATTTTTTGACTTAAGCGCATAGATACTTAAATGACTCATATAATGCATATTATATTTTGATATTAGGTTGACTTAATTTTATAAGTCATTTATAAAATGTTAATGAAATTTTATGAAATCTAAATATTGTTTTATTGTATGATGAATATATTTGTTCCATATGATTGCCAAGTCGATTTTGAAGTCACATTTTCAATTTATTAGATTATTGAACTATTATTAAATAAAAACATCAAAATTTAAATACCTCGTAATATACTTAATAATCTTTTTTAATTTTTATTTAAGTAAATTGTAATAAAGTATCTATGTTTAGTACTAAATTTAACTATCGGTAAAAATATACAATAATAAATTATTAGGATAACACTTCTTTGGACAAATGCTATTTTCTGTCCTCAGAGATTCTGGATCTGAGCTTCTGAAACTCTTCTGCTCTTAATAAAGAACTCAAATTGGTTTCATCGTGGCATCATAATTCAGTCAAATGAACCGCCTATTCAAGAATCTACTAGTAAATACTAGTAGATATATATTTAGAGTTCTTATAAATAACTAGCCGTTGTTTAAAATTCACTTATATTCTTTTGAAAAAAATAAAACTAATATATTTCGCAATTATAATTAAAGAAAGGAAATAAAAATTATTTGAAAAACTAGTCTTTGTAAAAACAATTATCGATAAAAAAATTCATTTTCAGCCTTAATTCATTTTAATTATAGTCAATTCAGGTTAAATGTAAATTTCAGTATTTAACTGTATTTAAAAAATTGAATTGCATTTAAAAGAATTTATAAAAATATCTTTTTTTCTCTTTTTTAATGGTGCAAGACAAATGTTCAAAAGTTATGTGATAGTAGCCGAAAAATATACGAACCGAAAAACTGTAATTAAAAGAGAGGTATATAACTAAAAGTAGGAAAGTAAGAAAATAAATATAGGCAACTTAATTATGAAGATGAATTCAATAGGAAACATTCTGCTGCCAGAAATAAAAATAAAATCCAAAATAAGCTTTTAGTATTTGAATGAAATTTTAAATAATTAATAATTGAATGGATTAGGTTAATAAATAATGAATTCATCTTCAAAATATTCAAAAATGCTGATTGCTAAGTAGAATTGTGTAATTTAAAAGAGAAGTGCACATACTAAATAGCATTCTCAAGCTTCTTATAAAATCTTCAAGGTTTAAGTACCGGTTTTCATTTATATATATCTTATAGCTTTCTATTCTATAAAATATAATTACTGAAACATCATTCTTCACTTACATTGAGGAGCCCCTTCGAAAGTATGTCCTCTAACACAACATATTCAGCTCCTTCAATATCGAGTTTTAAAACGTCTATCGTTTTGTTCCGATGTCCAAGCTGACGTAGAATCGAGTCCAGCGTCCTCATGTTCCATATTTGACCAGCTACATCTCTAATAAAATAATGTGACATGAAATTAAGTATTACAATCAAATCTGCATGAGATATGAGAATGACCACTTTAGAATTTTTATATTTTATAAGCCGATTCTTTGCAAGTATAAATAGTTGAAATTAATTTTTATTCTATGTATGGAAGTTAAACTTAAGCATATCAAATATCGATATTTAATTATAGAAGAATGAGTATTTAATTTGAATGATTTCCTCTTTAAGTTATAGAATTGCTGTTTTTAGCTAATATTATAATTTCATAAGATATAAAATTATTTAATCAATGTCGCAAAATAATCTTTTCAAAATCATTATAAATGGAAAAAAGTTAACTTGTATATTATCATTTGTCATATGCTTCACTTCCATAAAATAAAGTTTTTTATTAAAAAATAAAGGATTTTTTTGTTTTATACATTCTATGCTATAATATTAAATACATTTCTCTATTTTTTCACTATTTAAGATTTAAATGAAAAAAACTTAGTTTTAATATAAAAACGTATTCAATATATATTTCATTGCGTTCATTTTATTTTATTTTAAATTGATAATAAAGTATTTAAGTGCACACACATTAAGAAAAATCTCGACTTATTACAAATTTTAAAATCATACTTCTTTTATAATAATATATGAATGATATATTTATACGTAATATCTTCTAAAAGTGTATAAATGATTGAATATAATTTAACATGGGAAGCATTAGAGGGATTCTAATTTTTTATTTAATCATTTTAAAATTGGTAATTATTTGTTTAATAATGATATGAAACTAATCTTAAAAACTACAATAAAAATTGAGCGTTATTATTGATGCTAAATATATTTTTTTATCAATAAGTCACTAGCAAAAGCAAAATAAAAATTGAATGTTAATTTAGTATACATTTGGAAGTATTGCCATTATGATTGAAATTGTACGGTTTCATACGAGCATTTTTTTTTAAATTATTAATAATTTTGCAATTTAAAATTTTTTAGATGCACATTTGTTATTTAATGTCAATTTTAAATTAATCATTATACAAAATTGAGAATAATGCATTTAAAACATAAATATATTATTGTTTCATAAATAATAATTATAAAAATAATAAATTTAAACATAAATAGTCTTTAAATATCCATAAATAATTTTAATTCTAATTCCTAGTATTCAAGTTTCAAACAGTCATAAAAAATAAAAATAACATATGTATTTTGCATAGTTAAAATATATTCTCATAAATTCAAAGCATAATTATGAAACAGTTACAGTAATTTCGATTAGAAATGAATTGTACAAAACATCAAAAACAAAATATCCGCAGGAAGTAAATAGTTTTATTCGATTTGAAGAGAAAACATTTTGAATCCATTTAAAAGAATTTACTGATTCAACATCATTTTGCTCTCAGCAATACAAGAGCGAGTAGAAAATGCCTTTACACAAATGCTAGTCAATGCTTATTATGCATACAAAGTATTAAATCAATACACTTTCCGAATAGGTAGTTGTAAAGGGAATGTTTTCACCTGAGGGAAAAGAACAGAGTCGATGTTTATGAATAATTCCGAGGAGAGAATTGAATTTGTTGTCTTCGGTATGAGTTAAATGTATTTTCAACATTTGTTTTATGCCTCAGAATAATCTGCGAGTATCTTGCACGGTTAAAACTACAATTTGATTGCATTCTTTCAACGAGATATTATGAACTCATCATGAACATGCAAGAAAAATGTTTCACAAAATATTACTAATTAATTATAATAATAATTAATCCGAAACTAACGCCTTAAGGTAATTTAGAAATTTGTTTTCTAATACTCAAAGTAATTACAGAAAATTTTTAAAAAATGTAATGTTCAAAAATTTTTCACATAAATATCATCAGTTTTTATAGAATTTACTATTTCTGCCTCTTTATTTCCCTGTTACAAAAAATATTGTTTTATTATGTTAAAGTGAAGTATATAATATTTGCCCCAAGAGTGTTCATCAACATTTATTCCTATTTTACTCAATTTTTTACTTTTATTTAAGCTGTAATTTTATTTCTGTTAACAGATAATTCAACTCAAGGAAATATACACGCAAGTGTTGTTGGTTGGTTTATTTTGATATTAAATTCCTATAATAGACAGTCTGATAACAATAATTTATTATAAATATTTTACAATATTTACATCATAACCTTCTGAAGAGTCTTATCCTAGTTTTGGGTCCATATATAACCGGGAAGAAGAAAAAACCTTCAAACATACATTCTGACAGATTAGATTATACAAAGCAGAAGTGTTCATGAAAACGTACAAAGAAGTTGGAGTTTTCGTTGGGTGAATCTAATGAATATTTTTGGAAGGGTTTTATGTTAAAATCAACAAACAATGCTTCAACGATTCAGGCCTCAAAAATCTGCGCCCATAATCTTAAATAGTGCTGATGATCTTAAATACATATTGTAAAATACTCTCTTAATTTCGAATGGTAAATCGTGAATGTTTCTCGGTAATTGTAATTCTTTTTGATAATTATATTTATGTGGATTCCTTTTAATTATCACACAATGCTTATAATTATTTCATCTATTGAGAACATTTTGGGTACTTTATGATTCTATAAATATAATTAAATGTAAAAAAATACATATATCATGGAAAACAAAGCTTTCGATGTATGGAAAAATGACCAGACTAGTAATTATCTACGGATCAAACTTGGATTTTGATGATGGAACATTAAAGATGCTTATAATCTGAAACAGAAAAGTCAAAGGAACCATTTTCAACTAATAAGGATGCTTGGAAGAATAGATACAACATTGAAATTCAAAGCTGTTTAAAGAGAAAGATATTAGGTTGGGGAAAAAGAAATCCATTATTTTACGTGAACTTTTTGTAACTTCTTTGAGATTCGCTTCGTAAAAAGGTTTAAAACAGTTTTCATGTAGATTTTTAGGTCTTGTGCGAAGCTACGACTGCTGACATGCTGTCAAGTTTGATAATTTTTGATATTTTATAGACATTCTCGACGATGTTGTATCCATGCGAGGTGCATCTTTAGCATCCAAATACCCAAGCGGAATCGACGAAACCAAAATTGTGCGTAACTGGTTGTTACAGTCATATATAGGACGATAAATACCTTTCACAATTTTAGCCAATTGGTTAGCGTTTTCGCCACTATAAAAAAAAAACTGAAATGTATCGAATTTTCTGTTTTTTGTCTTCTATTTTTAAAACCTTGTACTCATAACTGAATTAATCAAACAAAAAACCGCAAGAGAATATTTTAGTGTCAAATGTCACCTTTTCAATGAGCATAAATTTGAAATTGTTTGATAGATACCTCACGAGATAGCGATCACTACAGAAGTCTACCGAAAAAATAATGGATAACTTTTTCCCCAACCTAATATAATAATCTATTTAATACCAAGAAGGAAGTGGTTGAAACACTAAAAAAAAAACGGATGACAACCGATTCGCAAAACAGTTTTTTAAAACTCAATGTGAAGGTCAAAGAAAAAAAGGAAAAATTGAGAAGAGATGGACAGATGAAATAGAAGTTGAAATTGCAACTAGCAAATTAAAGCATGACTTCTGTTTCGTGCTTTAGTTTTCCAATTTCTGTGTAATTGAATTTTGATGGAGACTAGGGGGTCAACTATGAATTGTAGTGATGAGGAGTTAGTTAGCATAATATAATGATATTGTTAGTGTTTATTACGACGCAAAATTTCTACTGATATTTTTTGAGGAACAAGGAAATTAATACCAATTGATGTTTCAGTAATTTTTTACCACCTTCAAGACAAAGTTATATTAAATTGATAAGAATTCACATTTGTACTTTTAATATTAAGATTTCCCTTCTTTATAATCATTGAGTGTCTCACAAAACGGAAACAGCTAAACTTTTCCAATGCATTAATAAAAATCAGTTTATTTACCGTTATTTCAAGATTTTAATTGTTGGAAGAATAACGGAACATGAATGAGTAAAATGGAGGAAGAATTACTGAACAAAATTCTTACTAAAAATCACTGAAGTGTTGAAGCTTTTAAAAACCAATTCAAATATGCTACTTTCTATCTATGATTATACTCTTCAATCATTTAATAGATGTGTTAAAATTCTTCGGTTGTGCACTTTTAAAAGAAACAATGGAAACAATTTATTAATATAACAATCCTGCAATTAGTGTTATTTTTCTTTCTCTCTCTCCTAATATACTTTATTTTAATTATTTATTTCTGAATCCGCAAACATTTATCATCCACCTTTTAGAATCAGAGTTCCTTTCTTTAGCCCCTGTAGGATAATTGTAAGTAAAAACTAAGTAACATCTTTCTCAACTACCTTCTGAGATATTTCCTGTGATTTCTAATGTATTATAACAACATATGTCTGTCAACAAATGTTTAGATTTATTGTTTTAAAGCTGCATTCATTTAGTCGTTTTAGCATTACAATTTCTTCTTTATTAAAGTTAGACATATCCTCCCCTACCAGTAGTGATTGAAACTACTTCTCAGTAAATTATGATACTATGCTTTTATTTTCAACAATTTACTATTCTCACTTAAACTATACTAGCTTAATTTGTATCAGTCATAACGCAAAGAAAATGTTTTGATTAACTCGGTCTGACGAATGTTGAAATTATGTGATTTTTTATTGTATTAAATTCGGCTCACATTGAAAATTAAAATAAATTATTTTAATTGCTGAAACATTTTCATATTGAACATAAGATTTTTTTAGCGTATTTTTAGTATAAATTATAGTTCCAATATTTTGTTATCAGTAACTTATGTTACCCATATTTATTTGTTTCTTAATTTATTTTATTTTTTTATGTTTAGGTAGCGTACATTTATTAAAAATTATTACAGTATGAGAAACATGAAAGAATATTTTTAAAAAATGTAATTTTTTTTCACATAAAAATTTTACTTCATACTTTTTATACATACACATAAACATATTTTTCATACATATACATAAAAACTATTCATACACATCTTTTTTGTAGATATTCTCTCTCCACAGTTATACATTTTTGGTACTTCTCAAATTAATATTGTACCGTATTTCGTTTATGATGAATTTGGTCTTCTAGAAATCACGTTTTTATCATTTGAATGAACTGGTCATCCATAAGCTGATGACCACGCATTGCCTTTTCTAAAGGGTCGAAAATGGGGCAATTGATGGTAAATTCTTTGAGAGGTGCGTACGCGTGTGCCAGATCAAGATAAAACTGAGGATGGGGAAAGTAGTTTATTTTTTCTGCTGTATCTCCTTCTTAAAGGACGATAGTTTTGCTAAAATATCCGGTCAAAAACAGACATTTTATCTTAGTTATCGTCTTTATTCGTCCAATCTAATCTTTCTCGAGTATTTTTTGCTTACGAAGATAAAATTATTAAAAGAACAACTTTAAACGTTGAAAATGTGGGCAGGTAAAAGCCAAATCGTATTTTTTTCGTATATGCCAGAAAAAAGTATGATTTATTATTATTATCTTTTTTTTTTTTTTTTTTTGGTATTAATCACAAAAAAATGTTTTTTGAATAAAAAGTATATAATATTTCATTTATTCAACTTAATTTTTTTTTATCAAACTTAATTTTTATAGAAGAATTATCACTTAAAATGACCTAAAATACTGTTTGTACGGATTAAATTTCTATCCTTAATGATATATATATTTCTTTGACGAAATTCCTTACAAACTAAAATTATTTGCTTAAGAAATAAAAGGATTTTAACTTGAAAGGAATTCTCTGTCAAAAAAACTGAATTCCTTCCAAGTTAAAATGAGGATAAAAATTTAATCCGAACAAATAGTATGGATTAAATTTTAAATACATGATGGGAATATAAAAATATTTTACATAATGAGAATCATACCCCATTCTTTAATCATGCATAGTTTTTAATAGCTAGGTACAGAATTTAACTTAGAAATTACATGAAAACTACACTTAAGTAAATTTAAGTTATTTAACTAATTTAACTCTGTTACATTTAAAATTTTGATTATTTTATTTTTATTAAATTCCTCTTTTTATTAAATTTATTTTAAGATTTCATTTATTTATTTTTAAAAATCCAAATTAATTTCGTTAAAAAATACAAAAACATTAAAATTTCAGTTTAATATATATATTTAGAAAAATTTATTTTTGCATTCAATTCATCTTTGTAAAAACCTTCGTAATTATACAAAAGTAAATAAAGCCATACATTTTACCGTCAAATTCTCCAACACCCAAGTTGTAGAACCAAATGTCCTTGCTATGTTGATGGTCTTCAAGTCCCATACTGGGGTCGAATGAATAGACCTGACACCCAAACTTCTCTTGGATGCTCTCGTCGAAAGACCATTCGTTTGCTATTCTACACATGGGAAAGAAGTATTTCTGTATAAGTTGCTTCAAAACACGTAATTCTTCTTAAACTATAAGTATGTCTTTATGAAATTTTTATACATTAATTTAATTCTGTCTAATCACTAATTATAATTTTGTGAATTATATATTCTGACAGTATTTTAAATAATTTAAATGAAATTACAGGTAAATTCAACAATATAAATGATGCAAATTCTAAAACGGAAAGTAATATCTTATGTTAGATTCGAGATTTAAATGAAATTTCTCTCTTAGTTTTACACATTTTTATTTTTGTGAGTCTATATTATATTAGAGTTATCCAAATGGACCCGATCATGAAATAAAGCTTTTCAGTTGTATAGTGTGAAAAATACGAAATTTGAAGTTACAATACTCTCCTTTGAAGAAGTTCATCATGATTGATTTGGCACCCGTGGTAAATGCACTAACTGGTAAAAAATGTTTTACTTATAACATTAGAATCTAGATAATGAAGCTTGATCAATCAAATTTCATTATCGATGGGGAATAAGACAACAACAACAAAAACATTAGTTGATCAACAAATTATTTTTCTTGTTGTTGTTCTTATTTCCCATGAAATAGCCGCATCCTAGCTCAAGTCCACGAGCACATGATTCTTCAAAAAAATCATAAACAAAGAGGCGTGTTAAAAATGTTAATCCTATCTAAACCTGCACAAGTATAAATGTGATAGAGAAAAAGCTACACAGAATTACATTTAGTGCTCTTAAGATTTTTGCTCTGATCAAAAGAGGCACTTGATGTATCCACTTGCGAGCCAGCTAATGGTGGACTGAATGGCCCCATCAGCGTTGATAATAAGGGAACCACCTGGAGTTTGCCTATCATAACAGGACTAATTTTTATGAATTTTTCATAGCTTTTAATTTGAGATTTTTAACTTGGAACAGATCTCAGAGAAGGGTCAAAGCCTGATTTGAAGTCATCACATTAGAGGCATCCACTTTGACCAAAAGGTGTGCAGTTTCATTCCCAAAGCTCACCTTATGAGAAAGGATCCACTGAATGTAGATTTCTCGCTGTTGAAAAGGTTGCATAAGAGTATTAAAGTACTCTTAAACAACTTAAGTACTGAAATATACCACCAGCTTTATTCCGATTACATATGTATTGAATGGCACTACGACTATCAGATAAAAATGACTTTTTTTAAAAAGATTACTATCAAACTCTTTTGAAATAGGAGAAGGAGATCCTGACAGCTATTCCCATGAAATATGAACCCATAATGGTTGAAGAATGACATTACGTTGAATTTGAGTTATAAGCATGAATGTTTTTTTTTAAGTAACTATTCTTTCCAGGTAATATGATACATTATTAGATTTCAAGTAAAAAACTTTTTGTGAAAAAAAATATGTAAAATTTATGATTTCGGCTTGTATACCCATGGATTGTCATTGATAAAATAAAAGGAAAAAAAATATTTTTGCCTAAAAAGTTTTATAAATAATAAGATTTATAACGCAACTAGAGGATTTTTTTTTACTCTATTTTATACATTACGTGAATGCAAGAGCGTGAAGCTCAAATCAAAGAAAATATGTATCTTATGAATTGAGAAACAAAACTGCAGATACGTGCATAATATATATATTCCAATTACATTGTAAGTAACCATGAAATCAGTGGTAATATTTTAATGTTCAAATCGTGCAAAAGATTTTAAACGGATTATGCAAAAAATAGAATTAAAATCCTCAGTTAGATTAATTCTAAGGAAGCAGATGATTATAGAACTTTTATTTTAATAAGTAATATTTGGCTAAATCGCAAATATTTACTCCTTGAATAAGAAAATTTGTAGAAGTACTATGATGAAAGTACATTAATTGTATATTAGCGAAAAAAAGTAATAAATTAAATATTTCATATTAAAAAGTACATTAATTTCTTTTTATATGAAATATTTAATTTATTTATTAATATTGTATCTGTTTGAAATGGTTTATGAGTTTGACAAATATTATGATTTTAATATCAATTAATCAAAATCCATGAATGTTGATAAATGCTATAATTCCCATTCTTGATAAATATTTAAGAATAACTTATTTTGAGATTATCATGAAAATATTATTAAGAATCTGTTATAAAAATTTAAACCAAGAGCAGGAAATTAAACATCTGCATAATCTTGAAAAAATTACGAGTCTAAGAAATATTACGAAGTCTCGTTTTATTGACTTGGAAAAATAAAAACAAAGCGTTTCCCCTCTCCCTTCGTAGTTTCAAAACCATTCTTGGTATCTACGCAAACTGATACTTAGTGCAAAATAAAATCCAATAAATTTCAACTTCTTTTTTGTCGATATTTCGATTCTACCGAATGAAGATAAATTATTTTGTGGTAATTTGGAACAATTCGAATTGCCATCCTAATACATTCCAAACATTTTATATTGAAACTCAATCTAGAATACACTTCCTATCAAATAATTCTCAAGATTGAAATATCACTTGTACTGTTGTATACTACTCAGTTATAACTGCTGTAGTGAACCACTCATATTCCTCGAATCACGAAAATATGCAGTTTTCATTAGTATTGCGAGAAAAGCAGAATTTACTTTGTTGGGGATCACATTTCTCCTTAAAGCAGACAATTGCCTGGAAATTTAAAGCCTTAATCAAGTGACCAGCTCGAACCTGAGCTTTCACCCTCTCTTCAACCCCCGTTACAGTTACGGAGTACGGGCTTTACGGAACTTTTAATGCCATAGATCACTTAGTACACAGTTCATCTTCATCTACTTTTGAACTCGTTACTTTCCAGATGGAAGACTCAATCATTAAACCACAAGAGAGTTTCATATAACTTGTAGAAATTAGTTAGTAAGTTTGATTCTTTGGGTGAATTGTCCAGTCACTATCACACATGGATTGCACTAAAGCTCTCTTTCATTTATGTGCTTGAAATTACAATATGATGATTATAGTTAATTTTATTAAAGTTTAATAACTCTTAAATACGATAACTATCATATTTTCTATTTTTACAGGTTTCACTTTAGAAACCTCTTAAAGATTAAATAAAGCATGTAATTCACGATTATTTTAAATTTAAATTCTGTAATAATGGTGAAATATATTGAAAAATAATCGTAATAAAATGATAAATTATACAAATTTTGAGACACAAATAAAATTTTATTCCAATAGTGGGTAAAGAAAAATAAAGTTTCTATATAAATTAAAATGATTGAACTATATAGATATTATATAAATATTCATGCGTTAAGAGAACAAAAAAAATCGTTACTTTATGTTCGTAATTTTTTATAGAAATCTTAAAAAAAACTGATGTCAACCATGTGAAATAATTTATTTTATTTAACAGAAAATGATTAGTTATAATAAAATTTTTCAGACTATTTATTTTATGTTTGTGTATCTTACAGAATGACTATACCCTTTAAGACAAGCTAATATTTATTTATAAGCTAATTATCATAATTATATAGTTTAAGTTATTTGTTGCCATTGTTGAAGCTTAAAATTTTTCAATCCTGAAAAAAATTTATTCAATAAAATATGCAACACAAAATTACCAGAAGAAATAGTGAACTCAATTTTAATATACAAGCATTCTTTTTGCTCCAAACAACATATTTCTTCTCCAGTCAAAGAAGTTAGCACAATTATATTCTGCTATTTAAAAAAAGTTTTTTCTCTAGCAATTGTTTCACCCCCCCCCCAAATACTTTAGAAATGTAGTAGGAATTCGCGTAGATTATAGTTTTCTAAACATAAAATATCGACTCAGATACCAAGAAAATGCTTTAATTCCAATTAGTGTTACAATCTTCTTTCTTTTGTATCTGTTGCTGTGTTCGTGTAAATGTAACATGGCCGCAACATACGACGTCTCCAATTATTTTATGTGTCTTTTTTCAACAATTTAGGATGCAGAAAATTAGAAAAATAGTAAGCAACTCAATTATATTATGTTTTATCCAGTTTATACAAATATATATTTTTTATTTAATGGTATCACTCTGAGTTCTGTTTCAAAACTATTCATTATCGATGTTTAACTGACTATATATTCAAAATCGCTACTTGATAAAGATGATAGGTAAGGTCTATAAAGATGTAAGTCCACAATTCCTGTGTTATTTGTCCTCCATATTTAACATTAAATAAACACCGAATTATGTTACTGCAGTACTAGAATCATTCTATTATGTTACAATCCCAAAACTTGACTCGATATAATTAATGAGGAAGGCGCTTTTTATAGAGGTCACTTTCTAAGCAAAACAAATTGATGAATATCAACTTATCCCTGAACACTCTCATCGAAGAGAGGTTGATTTGAATAACAGATTAACTTCAATTTTTTGATAATCACTTGCAATTGTAAAATACTAGCTTCACTGTAAACTGGTAAAAAAAAAACTACATGTATTAATAGAAATATTACTTAAAAACTATAAATATTACTTAAGTAAGAGAAACTGTGGATTAAAAAATGTAATGGATCAGAATTTTTCATATTAATTTTAAGATAGTCATAAATTACAAAATACATTAAAAATTAATATAATTACACTGAAATTGGTTTATTTAAACCACGAAAGCATTTTCAATCAAAATAATTTCTTGTAACTGTTTATCATTTACTGTGACCGTAACTAAATCTGAGTCATTAGTACATTATAACGAATGTTTTCATTGATAATTAATTCCTTTGTAGTAATATATACTAAATATTAAATTATATCACCAAGAAAAATTTGTAAGATTTAAAATTGTGAAAACTCTTATATTTCTATTATATACTATTGATATAAGTAAGTGATTAACATTTCAGGTCAAAATAACTAATTACTGAAAAATTTACTGATAATTTTAGATTTTTTCTGTTAAAGTTCAGGGATATTTTGGAGCTTATATATTACAAAAGGGATTTTTAAATCAGCTAAATATGTGGCTTGCGCTCAACTTAATATCTTAAATTTTAGCTAAAATACTCAAATAAGGTTATTTTTAGACACTTTGTTGGTCATGGAAATGTCTCAATATTTCACTTTTGTTACAATAAACGTCAAAGACACTACATAGTTTTATGCTATACTGCGTTTAAAAATAGTACCTGAAAGCTGTGTCTTAAGGGGTGACACAAATAGCAACAATGTTATATAGTCATATTTTTATGTTATAGTTTTTTTCGAATTGTTTCTGCAGGTGATCAAAAACAAAAGAATTAGTAAAGTAGTGCGTATGACTTTTTTAATACAAACTTAAAATATAATACATTATTTTGACTGCCAGATTGTTGTAGAGTTAATTAAAAAAAATTTAATAAAATAACACACTTAAAGTTAAAAGCATATTAATTATCGAAAAGTCTCAGCAAAGGGAGATAAAAAAAATCATACAGAGAATACTTGTTCATGACTTTAGAATTTGTGCTAAAATAATTAAACTGGGAAGTAATTAATAATTTATGCAAAAAAAAATTATGTTATGTTAAAAAACAAACTATATATATATATATATATAAATATATATATATATAATGTAATATAAAGTATATTATTAACAATTATAGTTTTTATAATTCCTTTTTTACTTAATATTTTATTACATTCTGAACTGCCGTTCATGATGGTTAAGTACTCACCCAAAAGAATATACAATACAATCCTCGTTCAATCCAGGTCCTGGTTCCAAACAGATGACTTTGTCCCCGTCGAATTTGTTGTTGTGTCTCTTTTTCCCCCCGAGAATTTCCATGGTTTGGCAGGGTGCCTGGGGGTGTAAGATATATCGCATCAGGCGGTCGTACGACGCTCTCTCTCTCTCTCGAAGTAATAAGAAACTGTCCATGTTTCTACCTGAGGAAAGGTATTACAAAGTCGTTTTACTGTAGGAAATTATAAATTCATAAAAAAATTGTAACATCTATAGATTGTCTGGTATATATTAGTTTGGGGAAAAAGAAATCCATTATTTTTACGTGAACTTTATGTAACTTCTTTTGGATTCGCTTTGTAAAAAGGTTTAAAACAGCTTTCATGTAGATTTTTAGGTCTTGCGCGTTACGACTGCTGACATGCGGTTAACTTCGATCATTTTTGATATTTTATAGACATTTTTCGACGATGCTGTATCCACATGCGAGGTGCATCTCTAACATCAAAAATACCCGAACGGAATCGACGAAACAAAAATTGCACGTAACTGGTTGTTACAGTCTTATATAGGACGATAAATACCTTTCACAATTTTAGCCACCCGGCTATCTTTTTCGCCGTTACAAGAGAAAAACGAAAATGTATCGAATTAATCAAATAAAAAACCGCAAGAGAATATTTTAGTGTCAAATGTTACCTTTCCAACGAGCATAAATCTGAAGTTGTTTGATATATACCTGACGAGATATCGATCGCTACAGACGTCTACCGAAAAAATAATGGATTACTTTTTCCCCAACCGAATATGTAGTAGCAATATTAAATATAAAATGCATGATAAGAATTTTCGTACAAAAATTATATAACATCATGACATAAATAAAATAGATGTGAGTATTTTTAACAATAAAAAAAAACAAAAAAAAACACATTTATTAGATGTGTAGCATGTATTGTAAAAGATAGATTATATAAAAAAAAGGTAAGATGACAATAAAATATATTAAGTTATGCTATTACGATACATTTCCAGTTGCCTATTTTTGTTAAGCTGGTTGCTGAATGCAATGTGCTAATGGTTAGCACTCTGACCTTCAACTCAAATCTTTCTTTTTCTCTAATTATCTTGCTTTGTGTCTTTAATTTTAATAATCGAAACAAAAAGTTTTATTGTTATCAATTTGTAATTAATTCTAATAGCTCCTTTTTGTATTTCAAATCATTTTTGGCTGTAAATGAATTTCAGTGTTATGTTTGGTGTAATCCCCATTTATAAGATTCTGTGTTATACGGCTGAGTGATTGTCAATGAAATCTTTTTATATATTGGTCACAAATCGTCAAACAAGATATTACATTACCAATCAATCACTTGATCATATCACACATATCGCGTCATCTAAATATCAATCCACCTTATATTAATTATACTTTTGTTTTAATTTATTTAAATTTAATTTAAATGTAGAGTCAATAGGAATTTTGATTTCCCATTGGAAAATAATATTACAAGGCTTTGAATAAACTGAAATTTATACTAATCACAAAAGGGCACTTTAATAAAACTAATAATGAATCTTAATGGAAAGTTTTTTTCGTCACTTTAATGATTATTTATCTTTACTATGATAAATCTGAACCATCCTTCTTTAAGCAGAGACATTTCTTATTCAATAAATGTTTTTCTAGTGATTTTTCCGTTATGTCAGCGACCGTGTAATTTTTGTTGATTTATTAATATTAAAAGAAACACTTACCTTTATTGTTATACTCTCCAAATCGGCACCAGAGCCTCACATCTGGCACCCAAAAGGCGCAGCATATTAGAAAGGCTGTTCCCATAATCACAGCCACGTAGGCAATCAATCCCAGGTATTTCCGAATCATAATCACACACGTACCGGAACTTAAGCCCAGGTAGGAGGTTTTATGCAGCTTTCCCCCGTAACGATCACATAAGTCATGCTTTCCCTGAAATGAAGATGAATGGCATATTTTTTATTAAAAAAAGTATCATTCATAGCGAAAGAATAAATACATATTTAAATAAATATGCATATTTTTACCAAATTATCAAATTCGTTTTCGATAATAGCGTGACTATAAATCAATAGCGTGATTTAAACATTTAATCACTAAATCATCAACATCATTCACACGCCAATAACAATTTTCACATCCAACAAAAAATGGTTTTGATTTTATTTCTTTATTGATTTTTTTAAAATTCCGGTTTGATTTCAAAATTAAATGTCTATTTTTTCTTTTTATATTATTATATTTCTCTTTTCATTGTTTTTATTGTATTTTATATTGTTATTTACATTTATTAATGTTATTGTACGTTGTTTACTAGCTACAAAACCAATATTCGATAGTTTTTACATATTTTTCATTAGAACTCTCTGTTTTATTTTGCTACTATTCGCATCATTTGCTTATTTGAATTTCGCATTATTTGCTTGATTGAATTTATATGAAGTAAAATTAAAATATTTTACCCTAATTTTAGATTTGTTTTTAAATTACCTTTTACTTTAAGCAAATTAAAAATTATGTCCTGAAAGAATAATTTGATCAACTACCTAGAAAACTTCACTAGAAACTAGTGTATTAAACACAAATATTGCAATAACAAAAATTGTCCATGTTTACAATATTTTGGTTAAGAAAAGTTTTTTAAGTTAATCATTATCAATATTTAAAGGATTTTGCGCAATATTATTGAGTAAATAAAAAAATCAATACAAAACTGTCATACTTGGAAAGTTTTTAATACCTGATCAAATTAAAAATCATGGTCTTTAGAAATGCTTAAACTTTTTAGGAGTCTATACCATTTCGTCAGTGTGATCCATAAGTTTGTACCATCTCAAGTGTTAATGTTTTTACAAAAACCTGACTCAAAATTATAAAACGTTAGTTTCGTTAAATGTCTCCTGTCGCCTGGGATTATAAATTAAAGAAAGGTGAAGTAAGAGTATTTAATACCATAAAAATTTTCATACTATTTTTTTTAATCTATAATTTATTTATCTAACGAATTTATTAATTAAACGAAAATAACAATTTCATAAAACAGAATATTTTCTGTTTTATGAAATTGTTATTTTCGTTTTTAAAATTGTAAATTTCTAAAAAATGAGTGATAACTCCTGTATTATAAAATATTAAAAGTAAATATGCATTTCTCGCAGTTAAGAAACATTTTCGATCAATGAAAATAAATTTAAATTAAACTTCTATATTTTAGGAGGGAAAATTTTTAAATTTAATCAAACGAAATTACTTTTTAATTCAAATTATCTGGAAAAAGAAATGTATATTGCTCTTTCAAAAACAATGTAATTCAGTTATGTATTTTCCTTTTATTCATTTGGTAATTTTATACAGCATTATATATATATATATATATATATATATATATATATATATATAT
>JAPDSC010092966.1:0-13768 GCA_026290005.1 Latrodectus geometricus | reverse complement strand
ATATTGTAGCTCTAGTGCTAAGTTATAAATTACTGTTCTCAACATGTCAGCATGCTTGATTTTTATATAAAAGTACAGATATTGGAGTATTTTGATTTTGTCTTAAGATTTTTATTCAGATTACAACAGCTCTAATAGTGATAGAATAGCTATTAAGGTTGACATAAGTGTAAAACTTACTATTTAAACTATTTCTCTTATATTTAATTTTGATAAATTCTGCTGAGAAAATTTTACTTATGTAATGTATTTTAAATTTGTTAATTGTAGAAATTATTGGTCCCAACTTTTATTCCAAATTACTCATATATTTAATTTTAATCTTTTTTTATAAATGAATTTATAAAAATGTAAATGCCTATGTATTTATTTACTTAATATAGTTTTTAAATGTCATCAATTTATTTCTTTAATATCTTTTTTTCTTTAGTAATTGTGTTCAATATTTTTTATCCATGTGATAACATTTTTATTTCTGTGTTAAGTTTAGAAATATATCTTTTTTGAAGTGCCTCAGTTCTATTGTACATAAGCAATTAATATGATAAAAATAATTCTTGTATTTTAGAGACCTTTTGTTCTTTTTCCTTTTTTAATATTTATTTAAATTTACCAATAGGATATGATATGCTTAGTTATTGTATAATTTTAGAAAATTAAAGAATTCTGTGAATCAAAAAGTAGTTTTGTAACAAACAATATTTTTTAAAATAAAACTATAAATTATTATGTTTTCAATAGCATTTATTAAAACATTTTATCATAGTTTTATCTTCAGATATATATTTTTTCTTGTATGATTGTAAAAATGTTTTAAAATGGTAAAAGCAATCAAGTATAATTACCTGTACATACAGATGCTAATATTTAAAATTATACATAAAAATTTCCATGCCTAATATATATATATATATATATATATATATATATATATATATATATATATAGTTTATTAATTATTTTATTGCTTTGAAAATTAAAAAAATTCTGAGATAATTTTCACCAAATCATTCCTGATAATCAGTAATCATGTATAGCAATTTTTGTCTTATTCTATTTTGCATTAAAAATTTCTTGTGGTTTTTCTTTTTGTTCTTTAGTAGTAGTATTCACTACATAATTTTAATCATCATAAAATGTTGATTTGATGATATTTTTACTATAATTTTTTAATTGCAGTCTTTTACAATCATAATAAAACATTTTTTCTGTATCAATTGTTGCAATGTTAGTTCAGACTAAGAAAAATATATTATTAAATTTTTAATACTTTTGAGTTTTTAAATGTAAGATATATAATAAAAAAACTTTTAAATTTCTTTTGTAGGAATTTGCTATGACAATCGTTGCAAAATTGCAATCTTTTATTCAGGTAAGAAATTCGCTCTGAAATTCGAATATTAAATTACTAAATTTAGAATTAGTAATGTAGAATGTAAAATTTTAAAATATCCTACAATTTTTTATTTTTATATTGTAAATAAGTGATTGAATAATATTTATTTGTATTGTGTGTTTGTAAAAATTTTTATATCCAAATCAACATTTTCGAACATATGATTGTGGCAGCACTACTCAATATAAAAGTTTGTAAGCCAGCATTGGCAACATATTGAAATAGAATATACTCACTATCGGATTGAGCAGTATTGTACTCGTTGGCGACATCTGCAAAGTTTGAATGTTTTCACTTCTTATTCTCTTATATTAATCTATATGTTTTACCGGGTTTAAATTATTCATTTTAAATAATATACATGCTACCTCATGGTGTTCATATCTCTGTTGCATGTGGTGAATTGATTGGTAGCTCTTTAGTAACAATATTAACAATGGTAAAAATAATAACTGGAGACAAAAATAAAATTATTTATTTATAAAGATCTTTTGATAGAAATGAAATTATTCCTGATTACAATTTGAAGTACACTACTGGCCATTAAAATTGCTACACCAGGAAGAAATGCAGATAACAAAATGATATTTATTGGACAAATATATTATACTAGAAATAACAAGTGATTAAATTTTCAAAAAATTTGGCTGGATAGATCCTGAGAAATCAGTACACAGAACAACCACCTCTGACAGTAATAACAGCAGCTATACGCCTGGGCATTGATTCAAACAGAGATTGGATTGCATGTACAGGTACAGATGCCCATGCAGCTTCAACACGATGCCACAGTTCATCAACCATAGTGACTGGCGTTTGGTGACGAGCCAGTCGCTCAGCAACCATTGACCAGACGTTTTCTATTGGTGAAAGATCTGGAGAATGTGCTGGCTAGGGCAACAGCCGAACATGTTCCATATCAAGGAAGGTCCGTACAATACCGGCAACATGCGGTCGGGCATTATCCTGTTGAAACGTAGGGTTTTGCAGGGCTCGAATAAAGGGTAGAGCCATGGGTCGTAACACACCAGAGATGTAACATGCACTCTTCAGGGCACCGTCAATGCAAACAAGAGGTGACCGAGACGTGTATCCAATGGCACCCCATACCATAATGCCAGGTGATGGGCCAGTATGACGATGACGAATGCATGCTGCCAGTGTGCGTTCTCCACGATGCTGCCAAACACGGATGCGACCATCATGATGCTGTACACTGAACCTGGATTCATCTGAAAAGATGACGTCTCGTCATTCGTCCGCCCAGGTTCGTCGTTGATCACACCATTGAAGGCACTCTAGTCTATGACGCAGCGTCAAGGGAAGCCGCATCTATGGTCTCCAAGCTGAGAGTCCATGCTGCTGCAAACGTCGTCAAATTGTTTGTGCAGACACTTGTTGTCTTCCAAATGACCCTGTTTCTTGACTCACGGCTTGTGGTTGCGTGATCCATTACGGCCATGCGGATAATATGCCTGTCTTCTCGGCTGCTAGTGATAGGTGGCCGTTGAGATCCCGCACGGCATTCCATATTACCGCCCTGAACCCATTGATTCCAGATTCTGCTAACAGTCATTGGATCTCGACCAACGCGAGCAGCAATACTGCGATTAGATAAACTGCAATCCCGGTACGCTACAATTCGACCTTTATCAAAGTCAGAAACGTGCTGGTACCCATTTCTCCTACTTACACGAGGCATCGCATTAACTTTTCAACAGGCAACAACATTCAAATGCAATTTGTGTATGAGGAACTGGCTGAGCAATTTCCTCATTTAAACACAATGTAGGTGTCGCTACTTGCGCCTGCTTTGTCTGAATGTGCTGAAAAGCTATTCATTTGCATATCACAGCACCTTCTTCCTTTCGTATAAATTTCACGTCTGTAGTATGTCGCCTTCTTGGTGTAGCAATTTTAATGGCCAGTAGTGTATATAATGCACGTAATTTTAATAATTTGTTCACATTTTATTATGTTATTACTAAATTGAATTTATATATATCTTACTATTAAAGTGCAGAAATCAATTATTCTGCAAATATCTTAGGCAATGTGCAAATTATATCAATGCATTAACCCTTTGACTGCATTCGACATATCAGAATGTCATGCATATATTTGGCTAAAGTTGCACATATTATTCGGAGACATCATTGGAAATGAGACAATATTTAACATGTTCATTCTTGTTTATTTCAAAGTAATTTGTATCCACCATGCTCTACAAAATTATTAATCAAAATCCAAAGGGTTAATGTACACAAAATTGATATATTTCTCAAATTAACTAGGTAATCTGCATTATTCAGTTAATACTCTTTAAAATGTAGACTTATACAGGAAAAACAGTAAGATTTCTGGACACTTAAAATATCATTTATTTTTCAATATCTAAAGAATCAAGTTAATGCAATCAAACAATCAATAAATGTCATAAAATCATTGATCAATCAATTAAAAGCTAATGCAAAAAGTCAAATAGTTTAAATTATTACAATTAAAAAAATTAACACAATGTTATTTGATTTTGATGCCTAAACATCAAGATAATACCATCAAATAATTAAAAAAATAGTTTGGAATTTAACGATGTTGAAACATTAATATGCATACAGTTTTCAGCACAATGCTGAAAACTCTTGATTCTGCACTTTAATAAAGCATATTTGTTAATCTCCAGATTTGCTGAATGATAAGTGTGTTAATGGTTTTTGAGCTTTAGCAGTAATATGTACAATTATTGAAAAAGTTCTTGCTTATCTCCAACCCAGTCTGATGAAGCCAGATCATACTACTTACTGTATATTAGTCTTATAAAATAGTATTAAAACTTTGTTTTAGATATTAGTATCATTTATATATAAATTATGATAGGCAATATGTCATTTGTGAAAAGAATGAAATTCCATAGAGAGATTGTTGTGAACAATTATTTCTATATATTATATGTTCAAGGACATTTATAAAAGGAGAGAATAGTTACTTGTGTAATATATTTTACACAAAATTATTAAAGGTTTAGATTAACTAATAAAAGTTATTTGTTAACTCTGCAAAGTAAAATGAAATTACATCTAACCCCCGATTTACACAGTATTCGGTTTGCACGATTTCACTTTTACACGGTTTTTAAATTTGCATTGGCCCGAAATTAGAAGATCCGATATAGTTGACAAACATAGTGAGCCTGCGCCAAGATTTTGTGAGCCAAATCGTGTTATTCAAATCTTCAATGCTGATGAATCCGGATTATTTTAAAAAAAAATGCCAGAAAGAACCTATTTGGCTAAAGCTCACAAATCAGCTAGTGGTCATAAAGCAGCAAAAAGTTGTCTAACAGTTCTTTTCTGCTGCAACACTTCAGGCGATCATGTAATGAAACCATTGATTATTAACAAATCAAAAATGTCACACTCATATATAGGAATAAAGATCAACAACCTTCCCGTTTATTGGATTGCCAATAAGAAGGCCTGGGTTACTGCCACACTTTTCAATGAATGGTTTCATAACTTTTTTGTCCCAGATGTCAAAAGGTATTTAAGTAAAAAGGTGTTGCCTTTTAAGGCCCTTCTTTTAATTGATAATGCTCCAGGCCATCCTCAAGATTTACATCTTGAAAATGTGCAAGTTGTATTTTTATTCAAGAATACAACTTCTTTATTGCAGCCATTAGATCAAGGGTTAATTTCGACCTTTAAGGCACAGTACATCAAGCGAACCTTTAGGTATATTTTAGAACAAATGGAAAATGATGAATCGCTCCCAATTATGGATGCTTGGAAAAAATTTACAATCTTAGATTGTGTTAAGCATATTGGAGTATCATATACCGAAATTAAGCAATCAACACTCAATTCCTGCTGGAAAGAATTATTGCCAGATGTAGTTGAAGGTGAAAATTCTAGATTACCATTGGAGCATGAATATTCTCAAATAATGGAGATGGCGCATACAATAGGAGGAGAAGGTTTCAAGGATTTTGCTGAGGCAGATATAGTATAACTAATAGAGGACAAAGAACTAGTTGAGGAAGATTTAGTGGACATGGTTAATGAAACAAATGATCTTGGCAGTGATCCTGATGAAAAAGAGTCTGAACCAGTTGCATTCACAGCAAAAGTAATCCGTGAAGGACTTGAATTAGGGCAAAAATTAGGTAATTATTTTCTACAAAATGACCCGAATGTTGAACGAGCTCTCCTATTTCAGTGAGATATTAATAAACGCTAATTATAGGAACGAATAATTATAATAAACGCTAATTATAGAATCCATTATAGGAACGAGCTCTCCTATTTCAGTGAGATATTAATAAACGCTTAACTCAATATGAGGAGATCTATAAAGATTCGATCAAAAATGAAACACAATTATTAATTACTGATTTCACTACCAAGGTTCGCCCATCTAAAGTTGTTTCTAATTCATCTAACATCGAACTTGAATTGCATCAACTACTATCGAGTGATGAAAGTGATATCATACCAATCAGGAATAAAAGATTAAGAGTCTATGAAAGTGACAACAGTAGCTAAATTTATGTTTAAATTTTTTTTATATTTCTTGTTTCTATAGGTAAAATGAATAACATATACATACCTTTATATTTTTGACATTTTATAAATAGACAGTTATTTTTATGTTTTTAAGATATATTTAGTTTTATTTTACATTGAAATAAATGACTGAATTATGCACATATTATTTTGTTTTACGATTTACTCGGTTTTACATATAAGAATCCATGATTTCGATTTACACAGTTTTCTAAGGAACGTATCTTCGGAGTAAATCGGGGGATAGGTGTACTCAGATTATATTATTTTAAGCATGACTATGTTTACAATTAACTAGTTTTAAATTGTTGCTTTAATAATGCATTTTAACATTTAGGAAGTTAATATATCTCTGGAAAAAACTGCTGAACAAGTTAATCAGAATATTCCCAGGTATAGTGTTATCGTAAATTTATTCCATTAGTTCAAAAAGAATTTTTATGTTTTAGAAATATGCATATTTTAAAATTATTTTGTTGTCTATTTTGACATGAAATAAGATTAATAATATTATCGCATCATGAAATGTTTAACAAAACATAATATTCTTTTTTAAATTTTCTTGCATAAAAATTGATGGACATTTAACTCGTGAAAACAAACATGATGAATTAATTATTTAATTTAAATAGCTATGTAATATTTTAACTCCAATTAATTTTTATTTTCAGAATATTGCAAAATTTTTTTTACAGGTGTCTTTAATTTCATCTCCATTACAATTCCTAAAATTTTTTTATAGTTTGAAATTGTTTACTCTATACTATTTGTATACCCAAATACTATAGAATAAGTAGTTTCTTATTATAAATTTTTTTAATGAATATATTCTGATTTAAATGCCTAGTAAAAATATTTATAAAGTATGAACATATCAAAATACCAGTATTTTAAAATTTTGCAAATTATTTACATTTAAGCAATCATGCTACATGGTATTTAAAATTAGTAAAAAAATGTATATACTTAAAAGTTTAGTAAAAATAAAAATTTTAATCCATGCCTTAGAGGGTATGTAATGAAAATTAGATACATATTAAGTACTGTTTTATCACATGGATAATCAACATTAGAAAATTTAAATATCATGCAGTTCACAGATTATTACTTTATTTTCAGAAAAGTGTACATTTACTTTGTTAAAATAAAAGTCAGAACAAAAAGATGATAAAAATAATCAAGATATCATTATTGAGACTAAAAAACATGAGTTAAAAAGTTTGTGTTAAATAATGAGACACAAGTTCTTAAATAAGGATTATAAATTTATAATTTAATTAATGTGATATAATTTTGTCTTCAATGTTTTCATAATTTAACTAATGTGATACAATTGTCCTCTTTTATGTAACATTTGTTAATACTAAGTATTACTTGTTTCATTGCACTTAAGTTCAAAGTATTCATTTGCACTTTAGAGAATTATAAAACTATTAATTATTAAATGCATCATATAGGATTATTGAGTCTTGTTTTCCTGTTATTATTAGTTGACATTACTTAAATTTTTTAAATTCAATAATAATATCCATGAAGAATACATTACATGTGGTTATACAACATTGATTATTAAACCAGTAATATTTTCTCATCTGTATGCCCTCAATGCAAATTGACGAATTATTTATAAAATGGCTTCTAATATTTTTTTCAGTCCAGTTACTAAGTGTTTGAGTCATGGATAAAATTATCTAACTGTGAATATTTTCATAAAAATGAAATCATGTTTAGAATATTTTCCTTTATTTTAAAATAGAAATGCTCTAAAATTCACATTTTCCTCATATTAGCTGAAATGTAATACACATTTAATAATGTATTTAACATTTCATGTCAAATATGAGAGCAAAGTTTGAAGGAAATCTTCTAAGGAACACTTTTGTGGAGGAGATTGTATTAAAGAGAATGTACCTTAAATTGTCAGAAATAAAGGAAATACTTATTTCTAATAAAAATTATTTTCTTATAAATGTTGTAAATTTGCAATTATTAAAATTTTAATTGTCAATCATTTTTTTCTTTGTTTTATGTCAACAGTTTTTTATATCCCTTATTATGACATAAGATGATAGCTGATCATAAATTTTTTCTTCTAGAATAATTCGAGAAGTTGAAGTCATGCAAAATGAAGCCAAACTGTTGCAGGAACAAATGAATAGTGTTAAAGGAGATGTTATGAAGGTAAAATAGTTTATTTTCTGTTATAATTTTAAAAATTAAAATACATGCACATTATTTATTTATTTTTGCATGTCATTTAATTTTAATTCAAGTTGTTTGCTTTTATTGCTAAAAATATATTTAAATGTTTCAAAAGATTTTCCATTACTTCTAAATTTTTTTTCCTAAAAATATTTTTAGATAGTATGATGATTAATATTTTTATACAAGTAAAATTATATTTCGGATTCCAATCTGAATTTTCCCTAAATGACTACATAATGGGTTTACAAAAATAATTTAATGGGAAATAAAATAGTCAAGTAATCAGGTAGTCAATTTATTTTCTGTCCATTAGAGAACTGCCTATTCAACAGTAATTTTATTTTTGATTATAAATTGTATATCTTTTTTTTAAGATTAAAATCAGACTTAAAATAAGTAAAAATATTATAGTCCTTTTAAAATGCAGATTGAATAGATTAATAGACAAATATTTTTAAGAACTTAACAAGGCAAAGAGATTTTGAGATTTTAAAACCATACCAAAAATGCAAGCATAAGCATAATAAAAAATCAAATCTAACATATAGAATGAATATTAAATGATAATGGAATAATTTTTTGAAAGATTTAGATGCCATTCTGTGATTAAAATGGACTATAAGGGACAACAGTGCCCAGCATGAAAATGAAATAGGTTTTGTAAATAGTGTAAAATTTCTAATATAATTGAGTAACACATTTATGTGCCCATATATTGTTGTAGCCTAACTTTCTTAATTTCCATGGAAGTTTAATGCATAAACTCTTATTAGTAAAATTTTTATCTTTTACTATACTTAATATTAGCAAATCATGATTTCTTCATGTAATAAAAAAAAAAAAAAAAAAAAAAATTTTTGGTGAGTGGAAATCCTATAAAATAAAGAGAAAAATCTTTGTAGGAACACTTACTTTAAATTAATATTTTACATTTAGTTCTTTTTTACTAAAAACACACGCACACACACACACACACACACAAAAAACATTTAATCAGGAATTCAAAATGGTTGCTAAAAAATATTGTATAATCTTTATCATAGATAAAATTTGTACTCTCGTGTTTTCTTAAGATTTCTCTCTTTTCATATTATCACCATTAATTCACTGTGTGGTGTATTCACAAAAAGTTAAATATTGTTTAATCTTTTTCAGATGATAATCTTGTATTCAGTACTTTTCACACAATAGATTAGTGTAAAAGCTCAATCAAATAAAACTATAGCTGAAAGTGCAATCAATAAATTCATCATTAATCATCATAATAAATTCATCATCATTTAATCCTTCTTTATAATAAATGTGGCTCTACAGGAAAAATTTAATTTATGTGGAGAAAGTTAGAATATATTCACACATTTCTAAGAAACCACCATCTTGTAAATAAGTAAACTGTACAACTGTAAATAAGTAAAATTATAATAATAAGTAAATAATTTGCTCAAAATATAAATGAATAAAATTATAAATAACTGTTTGCTAACAAAATTCTTAATCATTCATTCAGTACTTGCATTCCTAGTCACTTAAATTGAAAGCTGTATAATAATTCAAACAGAACATTTTGAAGATGACAATTCTTAATCTGAGTGATATCTATATTAAAAAGTAATTTATACTGATGAACACACAAATAAGCCATGCAAAATCCATACTATTTATATTTTTGTCGACAAATATTTTCTTGTTTTATTGTGCACAATTAACATTAAAATAAGCATTAACTTGGCATAATTGTAAAAGTAATTTGTAATTTTTCGTACCACTGTTGATTGTTTATCTATTATCTTTTAATAGGATTAATTAAAAAAGGTAGTAAAGTAACAGTACATTTAGTAGCTCCACATAATATAGAAATACAATCGGAATAAAAATAATTATTTTAATATCATATCGTCTTATAAACCTTTCAATCATTTTTCATCAAACATAATAACGAAAATGCATTTTTATCACAATCAAAATTGATTAATGCATGAAAATAGTTATAATATTATGTGAAGCCAAGAAAGAAATCATATATGCTGAAAATATTGCTAAAAACTAAAATTTATGAAAAACTTAGCAAATTTTTAAATTTGAAAAACAATACTTATTGAGTATATTTATGATGAAAATTATTTCATTAGAGAATACTAAATAAATTGTTATGGCTTTTATGACTGTTGGTTATGCTTTATGATATATGAAATAACAGAAATGAAAATCTAGCATAAAAACATAATTTTAGAAGCATATTTTAAATCATTTTATTTATTATATATTGGGATAGAATGTTTAATTAATAGCTGTTATATACATATCCCAATGCTAACAGATGCAAAACCACTGAAAAAGCGTAGTAAAATAAAATATAAAAAATATTATTATTATTTTTTGAGATGTTGATTTATTGTTCAAATGCATAGGAAATCAAATGCATAGAAAATTAAATTTTAATTTCTGCAATACTCTTGTTGCTTCAAAATTTTATTTCATTATTATATAAATATTGTTTAATCGTTTTATTATGGCATTTTGTATCTACTGAAAACTTAAATTCTGAGAATAATATTATAAAACATAAATTAAAATTAATTAAATATTTCTGTAGCAAATAAAACGGGTAATTATAAAAACTATCCATTACTCAGAAAAACACTAAGTTTTGTTTAATATTAAGTTAAAATTTAAACATTGAATTAAAATATATATTTAATAAATTATATATCTCTACTCAGTATTAAAATTTGCATGTACTTTGCTAGTTTTAATTTTCACATGTGCACTTACAATTACGAAAATGTTTTATTTTGGAATATTTAGGTTGAATATGATTCATCACAATCAATGCAAATACTATTGAAGATAGATCATATCAAGTCTTGTATGCAAGAAGCTAGTAAAGCCCTAAGAGTAATTAGGTTTTTAGAAAAATTATATTTATTTTCATTAAAATTTATTTTTATTAAATAAAAGTAATTTTTATGAACCTTTAGCAATTATATATATGTTGTATTAATACTGTAGAAAACTCGAATCTTTTTAAACTATGATTAGTTAAAAAGTATAACTAATATTTTCTTCTCTTGATGAAGATTAATGAAACAAATTGAGTAAATGGTAAATAATATTGTTAAATATGACAAATAAAATATTAATACAGTATTCATTTTTTAAAAAATTGTGCATTAGTATAGGAATTTTATTTCATTGCAATATATATTATTAAATTATTATAACTATTCATAAATTAATTTCACTTTTAGCAGATATAGTTTATGCTTTTTTTTATTTGCATTGATAAGCAATGATTTTTAAAGAAATATTGAATGTATTTTTATGAGAAGTATTGCAAATTCCACAAATGCCTGTAATAAGGCCTAAGGATCCTACCTTTAATACCAGTTAGTGTTGAACAGTAGAAAATGGACATCGCTCTTCTGCCTTCTGCTCCACATTTATCAAGGCAGGATTGCTTGGGAGTTTTATAGATATCCTTCCTTGCAATATATGAATTCACTTATAAAAAGTCCTCCTAGAAGGTAACTATGTGATTAACGTTAGAATAGTTTACAACAGCCTTTGTTAGGTAATCCACTATAATGTGTCAAAATACCTATAATGAATTAATATATTTCATGGTAGAAATTTTTATTTATTATGTTCCTTTAAAATAATAATAATTTATAATAATGAAAATATTTAAATTCATAAAGGTATTTTGCAAATATTGTAAAATTTCCATGAAATGACTTTATTTTTTTAATTTTAAAAAAGTTCATTAAGATTTTTACATGTTTAACTGTGTGAAATAATTACATAAATTTATTATCTTGTTTTAAATATTTTTTTTTTAACCTGAAATATATTGTTAAATGTGCAGTTATAAAAAGGAGGTGTTATACTCTTTAAATTCTCATTGAAAAGAAAACAGCACTTGGATATAGAGTGTTTATTTTGCAGAGTTCTTCATGTTTGAAGCAAAAACTACTATTTTGATTACAGGATTTTTTTCTAGTCTTTTAACATATATAACATCTAAACATAAATGAATGAATAAAAATCCAACTGTATTTACAATTCAATCAATGTCATTCAAATTCTCTACTCATTTTTAATAAAAAATTCATGTTGAAAAGGTGCTCAAAGTAAACATTAAATTGAATAAAAGCATTTTAATTCTTTCTTTGCTTGTTTTAGTGAGAGATTATCCAACACTGCAAATAATATTGATGCATTTTTTCTTTATGTTTACCAGTAGTTCAAGTCATTTCCATTATCATTTCTTATAGCTGGAAATATTTGAAGTTTTTTGGCAGTGTTTCTTTTCATGTGTAGAGTCATTAATTTATTGTGGAGTCTGTTTTTGAAAGAATTAATAATTTGGTATTCTAAAATAGTAGTTCAAAGTTAATGTAAAATCAAATCAACCATGTAGGTATCTTTGAATTGGGAAATGTTTGAAAAACTCTTATATTTCTGCCTTATATTTATTTATTTTGAGATTTTTATGAGTCATATTTATTCTTTAAGCAAAAACATTGAGGCATTAGTGTATGTAATTTACTCAGTAAAATAAATTAATGAAATACTTAAAATGCTTTGCTTACATTTTTAACAAAGAAAAAAATCAAAAAAAAAAAATCAAACAATATTATTACAAATTAATATTAATTTTAATCAATTCTAATTAGAGTCAAACAAAATTGAAATGGATAGGGATTCAAAGGCTTAATCAAAATAACTTACTGATAAAACATTTTTACATACATCAGTAAATTTGTTACTTAGTGACTTCTAAACATCTTCTCCAAAATTTTCCATCAGCAAATAACTTAAATCTTAAATAATGAATTTTCATTTACTTTTAAGGACTACCACAACTTGTTTCCTTATAGTGTATGAAAAAAATCAAAAATTCATTTAATAGTTTACATTTAATATATTCTTTATAAGAACAAAAGCTTAAGCTAATATTTGCTAAATTTATAAAGAATTGGTTTCTGCCAAAATTAAACTATCAAACTAGACTATTAAAGACTAGAAAATTTATGTTGTATGTTTATATAATTGAAGGAACTTATAGTTGTAATAACACACAAATATATGTGTGTTATTACAATTATAAGATTATGTATTTAATTTTTATTTTAAGGAAGCTGATAATTGGACAACTTTATCTGCTGACGTTGAAAAAGTATTTGAAAATGGAGATATTAATGAAGTAAATTGAATATTTATTTGTTTAATTTTTTATTTTTATTTTTTATTTTTTTTTTATTTTTTTTTTTATTTTTTTTTTATTGTATGACATTTTAAAATTTTTATTTTCAGATTGCTGAAAAACTTATTGGCATGCAGAATAGTTTAGTAAGTTTAATTTTGAAATAATTATTACTATATATTTAATCATTTAAACTTAAATTACATTGTGGTTAAATTTCTAATCAGCATTGTGCTAATATTGTTGAGATAAATAATTGCTTACACATATTAGTAAAAAGTGTTTCATTTAAATTTTTTTGAATTTAAGTATTTGTATTATGCTTTGTTGTATAATATAAATTGCAACATTCTTATATGGAACACTAGTTTTCAATTTTATTGTGGTTTAATTTTAAAT
>JAPDSC010092962.1:0-19005 GCA_026290005.1 Latrodectus geometricus | reverse complement strand
TTATTCCGTGTAAGAACCTGGCAAAGTTCCAGAGGTGACATTGGGCAAGAGGCAAAGAGAGGAAAGAGATATCGAAAATACAAGTATTCTGTGAAATTTGTCATTGCTCCCCTACAATTTTCCTTGTAAAGTTCCATTAATTTTTTCTTCATTCTCATTATCGTAGGATTATTCACTTTACTTAATGATTTCAGCAACTTTTTAGAATGTTCGTTGCAAATTCTTGTTATAATTTAAAAAATATGTAACTTCTACTTTAGTAGGAATTACGGATCCTAGAAAAGAAAATTTCGGTTGTACATTTTCCATTAATACTTTGTTTGATGAAAGCTCTACTAATTTCTGTTCTAATATAATGAAAATTTTGAAAATGCAATTAACGTAAGAAATTTATTAAAATTATTTGGAATAAAATGAAATGCTTTCACATTATTTAAATGATTTTTAGTATGATATGATTTATTACTGAGCAATAAGTATCAATTATAAATTCACTAAATATAATACATAAATCATTATTTTATATCCCTGTAAATTAACCATAATTATGTACATTGCACATTTATTAATAGAAATTTAGGACTTGTATTTTCATAAATATTATTTACAATAGTGGCGTTTCTCAAATAATTTGTAAATGAATTTTAAAGAATAATGAGAAAAATATTTTTTTTAGTTTTAAACGATATTTGATATCGATTTACAAACATATATAAAACCTTTATAAATTAATTATGTAATCTTGACAAAAGTATATTTTATTAGAAATTTGTTAAAACACATCCGAAAAATAATATTAAATGAATGACTTTTGAATGTTATATCAGTTAATGCATACAAAAATCAGATACCTATTCATTTACGTCACCACCGCAGAAGTTGTGTTTGGTGGTATATGTAGAGAAACAAAAGACAGATTTGTTTGCTGTAATTATTAGTAACAGAACTGGATCTACTCTTTTTAATAAAATTACGGAAAACATTGCAGATGATTACACAATTTTTTATGACCCTTGGAAATGTTACCGAAAAAAACAGAATAGGAAAAGAAAGATTAGTACATGCTAAAGTTACAATTTTATTTATCATGATTTTGGAGTTCATGCACAAACAGTTCAAGGAATGTAGGGATGTGTGAAATGAAATAAGAAGAAACATAGGGAGACAGAGAGAATATATTTAAAATCTTGTTTAGTAGAGTTCATTTTATGACTGCATCAGGTCAAATAAAATAGAGACTGCTTTGAATATATGTTAAACTTTAAAACAGCTCATTTTACTCTAAAATCCGATTCACTATTTTGATTTTAAATAAAGTGTTTTGATGATTGAAAGCGTTTTGATTTTACATAAAATAATTTAATTAATGACTTGCAAAAAAATTAGTTGTAGAGTGGCAGCACTTAAAAACGGCTAAATCAGCAGCTGCTGTTGCGTTAATTACGTAAGAAACAAAAATTATTATAATTCCATTATTTTTCAAAGTAAAAAATTTGAGCAATACTTTTGAATAGATATACAACTTGTTTTTATTGAACTGTGAATAGTCTTACTTCTAGAAGCTGTTCCACGGATTTATAAACATTTTATACATATCTTTTTAAGATGGATGAAACACAGAGAAATGATAAATATAAAATCATATTGGCAAGCCTGCAAAAGGAACAGTTGCGTAGCATTCATCTCCAAATATTAAATTATGGAGTTGAATGGAAATATGTGTTTACTTCTCTAAAAAACGTGAATCCATTATTAGATTATACCAATCCCATTTTATAAGTTTTAACATTATATTCAGTAATAAAAAAGTACTTTAATGTATTTTATTAAAATCAAAGTTTTGATGACGATTAAGGTGTATGAAAATTGATGGTTGATAATTTTAAAGTAATTTTTACCATATTCTAAAATATATATTTCTGTGATGCAATTATTAGATTATTCATATAATGAAGTATGAAATTACAAATTTGTATAATAAACAACTTTTAAGGAAGTTGATTAAATATATTCCTCACGAACAACTCTGAATATATTTTGAAATTAAAAATGCAAGATATTTGAATATCCCTTTCAGTTGTTTCTTAATAATAAACTCTTTGAAAATCAGTAGAAAATTATAAGTTTGACTCTGTTGTTTAGGAAATAAGATCATTGGCATCCTCAAAAGTAGCTTCATTCTTTAATTTAAATTTTTTCTAATTTACCATGAATCTGATATAATTCGAAAAATTAAACCAATTAGTTGAATATCTATATTGCTTTAAAATAATAAATTAAACATTTTATTCAATGTTATGTTAACAATTATTAAAATAAAATGGCAGTTTATTTCAAATTATAGAAGTTTATTGATATGTTATTTCATTGTACTATTTGCCGTCATTCAGTCTATTAAAATACATATTTATATTTGCACATATTCATGATATAATTACATCCCCCTATTATTTAGCAAAATCATTCCATTTAACACTCTAGCTAAGCATTTTTAGAAGAGTATCAGAAAAGATGATTTTATTTGATGATGGTAATGGAGAAAACAAAATCTGGTTTTTTTTCTTTTCTTTATTTTACATATCGAATGACGATAAAAATCACTTTGGGACACATAAAATGGCCCTAAACTGTAGATTGATCTGCATTTGATAATGATGGTGAAATATGGTGATCGACTGATGATATAATGCAAAGATTTCTAAAATAGTGAAGGGATAGGATATTATTATGATGATGAATGCACATAATAAATGAAGTTCCAGTTTTCTAAGGAATATTACTTCTTGAATTTTTGTTGACAAAGTATTTTCTTTTTTTCAAATGGAGTAAAATTTAGAGTTGTTTTTCAGTACAAAAGAAAATCCGTGCATCTAAACATTGGTTAGAGTTATTCATTTAATTGAAAACTGCTTAATTTCGGTTTTTAATTCAGTAATACTTAGTTTTTAAAATTTATAATGAACTTTTGTTATAATTTGTATACAGTCTTATGAGAATAGAAAATATAAATTATCATCCATAACTGCATCCGTAGATTGAGACTAACAAAAATAATAGCTACAAGAATAAATATTTAATTATGTTTTTAATTTATATTTCAACATGAAAAAATAATGTGAATTTGATTTTAAAATTAGTTTAAAAAAACAAATTCAGAGGTATTTAATATCTTTTACATATAAAGAATTGTATCAAATGATTTCAAAAATAATAAGTGTCAATTAATGTAGTTAAAAATAGTTCAAATGTTTTTCTTTGAAACAATATTAAATCCAGTATAGTCAGAAAGATTTAAAATTGATCATTTGTTTGATTTTTCGTTGTATTTCTTGCTCCTAATTTAATTCATGAATATCATATCTTGTCATATTTATATCCCAATCTACATTTTCATATATTTACAACAAATTCCAAATTAGTACTGAATAAATTCAAAATAAACCTAAGTTATCTAATTTATGAAGTTTATAATATGGCTTCGTAATTAATAGCTATTTGCTTCAACTAAATTAATTTGTGATACACAGTTGAAAGTAATTAATATAAAATTATAATTTACCCCCAAATATCTATGATAAATAAAGCAGAAGCTTAAGTGTTGGCTTTATTTTATAGCTATATTAAAAATTACCATAAAATTCCAAACATTTTTTAAAATAAGTAATTTTGAAAAATTGATGTAAGTTTTATAAAACTTTAGCATTCATATCAAATTGAAGTCAAATATATGAGATTCAACACTACTCTTAAGAAATTTATATTCTATATAAGGTAACAGTTTGTATAAATATTTTACCGAATTTTTGTAACCAATTCGCTAATAACTATAACAAAAATATAACTCTGTCTATATTTCATTTTCTTTTTTATTAAAAATGTTTCTTTTAAGAAACCATAAGCTTGCACACTTAAAGATAGTTTTTAAATCATATCATATAATATGTTTAGCAATTTGGAATTTATCCGTTAATTTATTCTATACATATACTAATGTTTAAGAAAATATTTTTCAAGATTACGTAAAATAATAGATTTCTGAAGAATTTAATAACTATCAGAAGAGCAAATTAAAATAATTTTTTTAATAAAAAGAAAAACTTTTATTAAGAAAATAATGATTTTTTTAAATTTAGATGACTAATGATCATTTAATTTATTAAATGTTAAACATAATTTCGAATGGAACGACACAAGACATTCGATAACAGTTAGTGAATGACAAAAGTAACGTTCGTGCGTTATAAAAAATTTCTGCTAGAAAAAACTCTACACATTTTTTTTAAAATATTAGATACTTCTTTCTCTGTAAGATCTTAAGAAATAAGGAGTGAGTAAGCATTATAAATATGCACAAATTGCTCAAGCAGATTGTAAAAATGTTGTTGTAAGCAAAGTATACTATAATTCATAATGCCCCTTTGTATACAAACATTTATAACCCAAAATAACATTATAAAACTCTTTTAATTAAAGTGAATGAATAGTCATACTAATATACTTAAAAATGTCCATCAAAATACTTACTTGATCAATTGTTAAAGTAAATTATTATTTGAATTAAATAAGCTACAAATCTTTACTAAAATCACACTGTGTACATAGAAAATTAGCACTTCTTATAAACAGAATATTGTATTGAGAATATATATTATAAAATACATAACACACTTTAGATGCAGTTATATAGAACTAAGAAAATCATTTTCAACTTAATGCATCTTAATGCATTTAAAATTATGGTGGCAATAGACATTCATTCTTAAATGTTAGAACTGGTCTTTTTTAAATGCCTTATAACGTATATGGAAATTTTACTTTATAAACTGAACTCTTAAAATTATTCAAACATCAAAATATTACATTTTTAACTCATTTTCTAAATTTAGAATGTCAAGTTTGAATACTTTAACGTTAATAAAATGATTTAAATTCCATAATTTAAATTTTCTTCTTCATCTTACATGTGAAAAAAAAATAAAACCGGAAAATAAATATTTAAATTTTTACCGAAAATGAGTTGCTGCGTCATAAATTTTAAAGTAACGCATAAACCTGACTAAAACTCAATTTGTAAACTCATAAACAGTGCGTTTTTTTGTTTTGTGACACTGATTGCATAATAAAAAATAATGTCTCGTAGAGTTTGAAATTTTTCTCTTTTTCATGAAAAAAACTAAAGAACTATAGAATGTATTTAAGTCTTTCTCTGGTCCAAATAAAAAACCCAGTTCGTAATTGTTTTATTTCAAAAGAATGAAATATTTTAAATACGTTGAAGAATTTCTGCAGAAACTAAACTCTGAAGCTAGAAACATTAAGATTATTTTTACAGAAAATTATATTTTTATTTTAACGTTACTCATTGTTATAGTTAATTTAACAAAATAATTTGCATTATATATATATATATATATATGTGTGTGTATGTTGTATGCAACAATATGTATGTATGTTCATCAGTATACTATTTAAAAATTCAGTTCAACATGAGTATGGAATGGAATTATACGAAAACGTTAAAATCAGTTTGGATTATCATTTTTGGAAATTGTTCTTAACATTAATTTGAAACAAAGAACAATGATAATATATTTGAGTCACTGCTGTAACATCTGCTTTCAACTCATGTAAATGATGTAAATGATTTGAACTATATTGTGACAATATTGCAAAACAAGCTTAATTTGATGTACGTATAAAGGTGATGAAGCATTTGTTACACCAAAAAACATGTCTCAAAGAACGTAATTTGTAAAGCAACAATTTATGTACTTTTGACCACAAAATAAAATAATTTTAAAAATAAATTATATGTTTGAATTTCGATTTGTTTTAAATTGATGTAATTGCAATGATGAGAGACATTTGATAATCATGCTTGTAATAATTTCAAACATCATGTTTGAGTTCCTGACGTCTTATGGATCAGATCAAAGCATACAGAAACTACAACAATTAATGATTATGATTTTATCTTAATTGTTAAAGTCCCTGATTTGCGCAGTATGGAATTCCCTTTCCGATAGTGATTAATGGTGCAGTCACCATCCAACAATCTATTTCTCATAATTTGGAATCTTCTATTTTACATCTTTATCTTCAAGTTTGAGTTTCAACTGCTTTTCGATAAACCAATTCGTCAATTTAAGACAAGCAAACTTGAAGATTTATTTTTATTCAAATATTCTTAAACGTTTTTTTTTTTAAAATTATATCTAACATTTGACATATTTAAGGATTGAATAACATTTACACAGAGATAAAATGTATATACATACTTAGAAATTAATTAATCAAAAAGAGATTGACCAAAAATTATTTGAGTAAACACAAAATATTATTTGATACAATTAAATATTTAATTCCACACCACATTTTTTATATATCAAAATTGCATTTGAATTAGTATATTTTATTTCAACAACCCCTCTTGTAAATTATTTTCTTGCATACTAACATGTCTGTTCACAAAATTGCACAAGAATTTGGCGGATTTGTATATCAAGTATACATTTTGTCATTTTTAACGGTTCGATTGTTTTACTGATCGGTCAAATTTGATTTGAAGTGCTCTGAAATTAAATTGCATGTGTTTTGAAGTATTTTTACAATTTATTTAATCAAAAATTCCTTGAAGAACCCATCAATCATCATTGATGATATATAATATATTATATTACATATAGATTACTCTCTTCAATATATAATATTATTTTCACAGTAAATTTATATCGATATATTAAAACAAGCTGAAGGAAAATCCTATTTTTCTTTTTGTAGCAAATAATTTTTTTCAATTTGTGACTGGAGAAAAATACTTGAAATAAATATTTTACATATGATAGAAAAAATTGCTGATATTTTTTAAAGAAAAATGCAAGTGCTTCTTATTTTGTTCACAGAATTCATGAAATTCTCATCATATGCCTTAAGGTAATATTTTAATTAGAAATATTTCTTAAATAAGATCAAATATAAATTTTTTACACTTTTTCTTTTACATTCTTTTTAATTTATAAAATTATTACGAATAAAAGATATTTAAAATACCTATATATTACCAGGAACACGAAGTTTTATCATTTAAAATTTCTTTACTGGAGACATTCAGGGATACATTTTGCATTCTATAGAAAATATTTTCTTAGAAAAATGCACGTATATTACAAATGCATTATAAATTTTTATAAGAGAAGAATATTTAATTGAAAAATTCTGAATCTTAAAAAAATTAAAATGAATTCATAAATATGTTATTAAGTCATAAGAAACATAATATAACTACTTTCTACCACATATAATTTTTTTCAGAAATGAAATATTAAATTTTAAATGAAAAGTTCCAATCAAGCAGACGAACATAATTCATTTTTACGTGAGTAGTAATTAAAAAAAATATTTGATTTATTAATTTTATAATTTTTCAAAATCCTGGCATATTAATTCACTTAAACATTATTTTGCAAATAAATTTTGAAAGAAAAAAAATAAATAAATAATCTAAATTTTAAAAAAAAAAGTATAAAAAACTCGATGCAAATGCATATAATACATATTTCTAAAACTGAATTATATTAAATTTTTCATTTAAAGAATAATTGTATTTAACATCATTGGGTTCAAGAGTATCGATTTTGAATGAATGTTTGAATACGAAAGAAAGTACGAAAAGTTTGATTAATAATTTGATCAGTTAATCAAGTATTTTATATGTTTTAAGGAAAAGTGGTGTTCAATTTTAATTATTATTCATCAAATAAGTATGTTCTAGAAAGTTTTTATTATCCAAAAAGCAATTTTAGAAAATGGGGCTATTACTAAAGTTAGAAAAAACATGCAAAATAATCACCAGTATTTTTTAATTCTTTGTAGCAATTACAGTCGAGTATGTATATGTTCAATCATTCTTGAGATGTTAGACAATCGCGAATCAATTTACAAGTTATATTTAGTTTTTATAGATTTAATACGTCATTCCCCAATAAATAATATGGCATGATAAAAATCTGTATAGCATTTATAAATATTATTGTAGATCGTAGAGTTTGAAGGGTAAAATCACAGTATTTTGTTAAATCTTTTAAATATGTAAGCACTTATAATCTTTATTTACTGTGGAAGGAGTAATTCTTATCATACATTAGAGGGGAATTTGTTAAGAGTGCTACAATGATGTTACATAAGAATATTACAGTTCAACTAGTGTTACAACGGACTTATGTCAAATAATTTGACATTTAAATACGAATAATTTATAGACCATTTTGTATTAATATTTATAAATGAGTTTTGACTTTATGAGATTTTTAATTTTCTCCAGAATGTTTTATTTCTAAAACATTTTTAAATTTTTAATATTTACAAATTGTTTTACAGGAATAGCTGGGGAATAAATAAAACTAGTCACTGAATGATAATTTTTCCTAAGCATGTAGTAAATAAAATGACATACTATGCTAATATTTATATGGTTATCAAATGATAGAAGAGCTGCAACATATATGAAAAACGAATCATTTCATATATGCTGATGTTAAACAATGCACATTTTCTACAACATTTTTTTTTCACTCGTTAGTCATATCTTAGAAAATATTTTCTACAAAATTTACATTTTGAAAAATTTTATTCAGAAACTATACTTTTTAATTTCATATAATGAATTTTAGTACGATTGCCATATAATTTATTAATCCAGTAAACACATTCGTAAGTTTAAATAGCACAGCATGTCCTCTTTTTGACCTTATGCCATAAAACCCAAACAACCGTAAGTTTAAAAAAAATAAAAATAAAAAGTTTAAAAAGAAATTGAAAATTCATGTCTACTTTAACTAAACCACTTAAATTAAAAAAATCTACTGAGCAATCATCTACTAATATTTGATTGCTAATACTGAATAAAGCATTTTATGTACCTGCCGTAATATTTCCTTCTTGATGTACAGGAGTCAAAAATCATTACTAAAGTATATATATATATATATATATATATATATATATATATATATATATATTTATATACATATGAGTATGTGATTTTTAATAATATTAAGGAATTAAACAATATTAAACAGAACAGGACTTCAACAAGGGAGCAAAGAAGATGCAAATTATGTAAAATAGCTTAGACATCATAAAGTTCAATGGTCTGATTTCGTTGTCTATTGAATATTTGTCTTCGTGATAAGGAACTTGTTAACGTTGAATATTAGCTTAAATTGGAAAAATAAAGTTAAAATTCCAAAAAAATTCAAATTATACTGTTTTAATAACGTGTACTAATTTGAATAATTTTTACTCTTCATTAAATAGATATGGAGAACTTGTATACCAAATTTAAATATTTTTCTTACAGTTTTGCTTACATTATTTAATAGGACCTTTCGTGAGGAGAAAAATAGTGACAAATATTTTTTTCAAGCAACTGCATATTCAAATCGTATACTTAATGAAATAATCACTATGGTATCGATGAAATCATAATGAGCCTTTTTATCAAAACAAAAATTAATAATAAGTCAGAAAATCTATAAAATTGTTTTTTATTTAGGTGAAATAAAATGGTTATTAGGCAAATCAAATGTAAAAAAAAATATGTATATGATTTATGCAATATTTATAGGAATTATTATTACTTTACCTAAAAACATTTTCTTGCATGTACTTAACGGAATTCTAATTTTCTTTGAATTGAATATATAATTTGAATACACAAATATATATTAATTCTTAATCAAAAATTCCGATCAAGTGATATTCCTAGTGGATTTAAAAAAATTAAATCTTTACAGATTTTTAATCTATAGTACTTGACAGAATATTCATATATTTACAAACAATTTCTTTTTCTATAATTATTAGAAGAAAGGTCATCCAATATTGATATCATTATGATAAAACTGTAAGATTAATTACAAAATTTGATCACGATAAATAAATAACTCAATTTCGTATTAATAATTAAAATATATTTGCAATTCATTAAGCATTTATGAAATCATTTTTCAGTACACTTGTCTATTATGCATTTTTCACAAAGAAAAATATTAATTTTCGCTAATTAAACTCTTTTATTAATTGAGTTTGTTTATGTTCAAAAAAATAGAAAATAATAAAAAAAAGGTCCATTGCGCAATATTAAGTAAACATGTATTAATTTATTCGTGTGAAATATGTCCAAAAAATATTTATTTAAATCATTATTTAATAAGTAATACCTGATTTACAGCTAATGTAATAACTTGGATACTAAATTCATTTCCTAATGAAATTGTCAGAAAACAAATGTTTAAAATTGGAAGATTTTAAGATAATTTAAAATAATAAAAATTTGTAACAATAACCAAGGTTTATTCAAAAATGAAAAATGTATTTTTCAAATGATGTCTTATTAACAAAGTACTCTAAATTTTGGAAAAAAATATTTAACGCCAAGCAAATACTTATATTAATGCAATCAATCAAAACAAAACTATTTTTTGGATTGTATTAAATTATTTTTTTTTAAATTGTAAAAAAGAAATTGTAACTTCATTAAAAAACATTTCTAATTTAATATAATTTTTTTAATTTTTAATTTAATTATTATTAAATCAAATATTTACAATAATTCTTTATTAATGGATAAATATTGAGAAAATTTATTTTAATTCCTTTCAAATTTTTTGAAACAATATTTTTATGAATACAAGCGAAATATTTTGATTACGATTATATATTAAACTAGATCACGTAATGGATAAAAAAAATTGGCATTAAATACTTACAATAGAATCAAGTACTTTTTAATTTAATTTTTAAGTCAATATAAAATATTTTAATAGAACTGATAATTTAAAAAAAATAAAAACTTTAATTATATTATGTGTAAGCATAATTAAAATACTTAATTAACTTTGACACTTTAAAAAATTGAATTCCAATTTTTACAGCAAGACGTTTCTCCATCACAATGTGCCCTTTCATAGGTATTGCACAGAACACTTGCTTCTACATGAATGCAAAACAGTCCGTGAAACTCCTTGGCAGACTTCCAGTTATTTCAGAATAAAAAGATGAACGAGAAAAGAGTTATCGGAAACATCAGTCAACATTTGAGGTACTTATTTCTAAGCAAGATTTATTGTCCAGCGATTTAGGATTTTTTTTTTCACTTTAACTTCATTTTGAATGTTTCTATCTTTTTCCAATAAATTCATTGTCTTCCTTTAAAAATGAATGTATTTTGTATTTTACAATAGAAAAGATGGTCATTGGACAGTTAAGGAAGTCACAATACTAATAACATGCAATCTTCTTTATAGACAAACTAATTTTTCTACTTGTATATACGTATATAAGTCACTAAATTATATATGCATATATACATAATTTAGTGAGTTTATAGAATTAAGACCGGTATCCAGAATTATGTATATTTATTTTTTCCAAAAGAAAAATCTTTTAATCCCATTAAGAATATTTTCAATAATTTCTTTATCAAATGTTTTTTTTTCAATAGCAGGCACTTGCTTGATTAACCCTTTCGTGCCACTACAAGGCCGGAAGATGCTACTCATGTACCGTTACCCGGTGGACATTCGTGAACCAAGTCACGGAGGTCAGTTTCAATGCCCACATCACACCACCACAAACCCTTTTATAGGGCGGACCACATTCATCCATCATTTGATGAAAGGACAATAGACACATAGGAAGAGAAAGTACATCCATGCCCGAGCCAGGATTCGAACCCAGGTCCTACCCATCCGTAGATAGTTACGCTAACCACAACACAGGTTCGGCGAAGTCTTTATCAAATGTTAAATTAAAAAATATATATATTTAAAATTTTGAATGATTAACACTATCAATTAAGCAGTTAGTTTTAATTAAACATTTCTATAAGTACTTTTATATTTAATAAACACTTTATTTGTTTAATCATTGTATATTAATAATATAAATTAATTTTTTTTAAAAAAGAAGTTAAGATTAAACATTTAATAATTTTAAATATTACTCTTCAAAATGAAACTAATTTACTGCAATTAAATTTAAAGACATTTATACACCTGTTAATTATTAATTACATTTTTTAAAATTATTTAAGGTTATTTATTTTTGGCTTTACCTTTTGCTAAATTAATTTCCTGTATTTATGATGTTTGTGTTTATTACGAAATTAAATGAGAAGTTATATACCTAATGCAAACCATGATTATTTATAGTAAGAGAAGTTGCTTTGAAGGAATTATTATAGTAAAATGTTGCCATTACATATATTAAAGTACAAAATGAAAAATTAACCACTGCAATTATAAAATTAAGAGACAATTTACCAATCCATAAAAAATGTTATAATCAATTAATATAATTTCTACTTGTATATACATAATATATACATTAATATATGTATAGATATATTTATAGTTATGTCATAGATGTCTGTTTTCTTTTTTTATATATTTCGATATATATATATATATATATATATATATATATATATAATAGTATAAAATAAATTTACGTATTTGATATATTTGTGCATTCACAACAAAATCAAAATTCATTATTTGAGTAAAAATTAGAACAATATAGTTAAACGAGTGAAAAATGCTTAAATTTTAACTGTTCACAGAATTATTTATTGTTGATTTTTAAGTGATTATTATTATAGACTTATTATAATATGTTGTTGTAATCTTCCATTTAAAAATGGAGGATTTTATGCACATACGAGTTCGATTAAATAAATAGGTATTTATTGTAAATGTAATTGGGCAATTATATTTCAAACACGTAAAATATATTATTTACTTGTTAATTTACTGTATATATTTGAAACAACAAATTTACTAGAAAAAAGGTGTGAGGACAGTTTTGTTGAAAGAAATTGGTAAATTTCATGTTTAATTTTTGTACATGTACAAATGAAGCTTCTAATACAATACATACATTATTTAATTTTTGTAATGATCTGCCGAGGCTATTGAAAGTTAAATAGGCTTAAGTTTGTTATTTATAATATGCCGAGAAAAATGACACACTTACTCAACACTTGAACATTAGTCATACAAGTCTGCTTATGACGCAAATAGTTTCCAATTTATTTAAATAAAAATTATTTATATAATCAAACTTTTTAAGGAGTTGTATCTAAAAAATTTTATTGTGCATAATACTGAAAATTTTAGAACACTGATGATTTGTTGGGACTTTTACTGTTTAACAAAAAAGCAAAATTGTTTTTAAATTAATATATTTTTAAGAATGCTGTAAAATGTTTAAACATATTCAAAAAAATATTTTTTATAATCTTTTAAATGACTTTTTTATGCATAATTACAGATTTCCTTTTGAAATCAGTAATGTTTGAGAGGATTTTCAAAAATATAAAACATTCCTAAAATAATAAATTTTGGGAAATGATACTACATTTTCTGAATTGAGAGATATGACTTTCTTACCATATATTCATTATTTAGCAATGTTTAAAATCCTGTAATGCTATAAATATTCCATGTTTTTAATCCATTTTAATATTTAATTAGATTTGACAATGAAATTCAACATACATATTGTAATACTGTAAATGTCCTATTGGTAATAAATTTAGCACACATAAATACTTGTTTTATAGTTGTTAAATCATTGTATCATACACTGGCAATTCTTGTGACTTAAATATCAATTATTTAAGTTTTAGAGTGATTTTCTGGAAAACATTCGGCTTATTTTTTTTTAACCAGTCTATTTAGTTATTTCTTCTTCGAAGAAGAATTGTAGTCAGTTTAAGTTATAAGAAAATATAATATTTTTATAGCATTATAGCAAGAACAATGAAGTATGTAGTGGAAATGTATAGTGTTAAAATAATTTACAAAAATAATTTGATATCTATGTTTGTATCATTTGTTAAAGGCATAAATATACCAGTTAGTTGGAGGAATATTTTTATTCACTTTCTAAATTTGATCATTTGTTTCATTAAATCTTTTTTAAGTAAGTAATACCTTGGATTACAAAAGTTTGTTACAAAAATAAGAATACAAATTATTACCTCTGGGGGTGGTTGGAGCCAGGCTATGAGTCTTCATTGGTTACAATCTCTAAATTTGAAAATTCAGCTCGTGCTGCCATCTATAAGCAAAGAGTCGTACTTCCACCTTCGTATCAGGTGATGTATTCAAAAAACGTAAAACGCTCTCTGTCTACTTAATTAACAAAAATAAGTACAAAAGTATGTAATTATGAAAAAATAACTGTTTCTTTGGATCACTGACCTCTCTTCTTCTGTGCAGAAATTTTATGTTTTAACATCGTATTTCTTTAATCATTAGCTATCTGCTTATTTGAATTAGGTGTCAACCTTTAGTTAAGAAGTTAGTGATAACCATTTTTGATTTCTGGAAATATGCCTCATTTCAAGAGATATTCATGATGTCATAAAAAGTGGTCAGAGGAAATTATACTAACTTAAATTTAACAATGAATATGCAGTGTTAACATGGTTTTATTATTTTTATCGAATACTTCATTACCTTATGTATATTTGTCTAACAAGTTATTGAAATATTAAATCATAGCGATTGATAGCTTTGTTTTATTTTTGTTCATTCTATAAAATTAAAATTAACAAAATATCTATAATTTTCTCTAGCATATTATCGGTAATGTATTTCAAAAACATTTGCTTAAATATATTTTCTGTATTGTTGCAATCCAATTTACATCAGATATTTTAATAGAAATCTAAATTTAAATTATATTTTAAAAATATTTTCAAGTTTTACATTAATACACTACTGGCCATTAAAATTGCTACACCAAGAAGGTGACATGCTACAGACGTGAAATTTATACGAAAGGAAGAAGGTGCTGTGATATGCAAATGATTAGCTTTTCAGCGCATTCAGACAAAGAAGGCGCCAGTAGCGACACCTACATTGTGTTTAAATGAGGAAATTGTTCAGCCAGTTCCTCATACACAAATTCCATTTGAACGTTGTTGCCTGGTGAAAAGTTGTTGTTATGCCTAGTGTAAGAAGGAAAAAATGCATACCAACACGTTTCTGACTTTGATAAAAGTCGAATTGTAGCGTACCGGGATAACGGTTTATCTTATCGCAGTATTGCTGCTCGCGTCGGTCGAGATCCAATGACTGATAGAATAATATGGAGTCGATGGGTTCAGGATGGTAATACGGAACGCCATGCGGGATCTCAACGGCCACCTATCTCTAGCAGCCGAGAAAACAGGCATATTATCCGCATGGCCGTAATGGATCGTGCAACCACATCACGAGCCGTGAGTCAAGAAACGGGGTTGTTTGGAAGACAACAAGTGTCTGCACGAACAGTTCGACGACGTTTGCAGCATCATGGACTCTCAGCTCGGAGACCATGCCTGCGGCTTCCCTTGACGCTGCGTCATAGACAAGAGCGCCTTCAATGGTGTGATCAACGACGATTCTGGGCGCACGAATGGCGAGACGTCATCTTTTCAGATGAATCCGGATTCTGTGTACAGCATCATGATGGTAGCATCTGTGTTTGGCTGCATCGTGGTGAACGCACACTGGTAGCGTACATTCGTCATCATCATACTGGCTCATCACCTAGCATGATGGTATGGGGTGCCATTGGATGCACGCCTCGGTCACGTCTTGTTCTCATTGTCGGTGCTTTGAACAGTGCACGTTACATTTCTGGTGTGTTACGAACCGTGGCTCTACCCTTTATTCGAGCCCTGCGTTTTAGCAGCATAATGCCTGACCGAATGTTGCCGGTATTGTACGGGCCTTCCTTGATACGGAACATGTTCGGCTGTTGTCCTGGCCAGCACGTTCTCCAGATCTTTCACCAATAGAAAACGTCTGATCAATGGTTGCCGAGCGACTGGCTCTTCACCAAATGCCAGTCACTACGGTTGATGAGCTGTGGCATCGTGTTGAAGATGCATGGGCATCTGTACCTGTATATGCAATCCAATCTCTGTTTGACTCAATGCACAGGCGTATAACTGGTGTTTTTACTGCTAGAGGTGGTTGTTCTGGGTATTAATTTCTCAGGATCTATCCTGCCAAATTTCTTGAAAATTTAATCACTTGTTATTTCTAGTATAATATATTTGTCCAATAAATATCATTTTGTTATCTGCATTTCTTTTTGGTGTAGAAATTTTAATGGCCAGTAGTGTACAAGTTCAATATTTGGTTTTACGTAACACACTTTGAATAATATCTTCGAGTATTTCGAGTATGAATTTTGTTTGAAGTTTTTTTGCAGAGAAATGAAAGTGTGGATTGATTGTAATCCCACTCACCATTGACGTGCTATTGCTTATACATTAAATAATTTTTGGAATAATATCCGCATACTTAATTTCTTAATTTTCATTCAGCTTTGCTTTCCAATGTACATATTTCTTATGTAAGAGATTATTTAAAATATTTAGTCTCAGTACTTGCACAAAAATATAGAATATTAATAGTAAGTTAACAAACTTAATTGTTGAACAAAAAATTCGTGTCACTAAAATTCACATTAATTCGTGTCATATGAAATAAAAATGACATATATTTCGTGTCACTTTTATTTCGTTTTTGAGGAGTCATATAAAATCAATGTGTTGCACAGAGATTTTTCGTCATATAATTTAATAAAAGATCTTCCTGTAATTTAATAAAATATGTTTATATGGAAGTTTTGATATCAAATGAGGTACTTTCTTTCACCTAATCTTGAAAAATTATGAAATTTTTATATTTTGGTACTTTGGCAAGAAACAAGATTCTTGACACAATTCTTTGACTTATTCTGTTATTAAATATATCTTTTTTATTTTTTCAAAAGTCGTCCAATTCAAGAAAGCCTCTAGACACCACTGTAATTTGACAAATGCGCTATATGGATGCATTTCAAAACTATGAAATATCAACTAGATTAAAAAATCTCTTATATCTTCATTTTTCATTTCGCACTTGTTTTCTCTTCATATTTTTTATGTTTTCTCTTTATCTCCTCAATTTCTTTTTAAAAAAAAGTTTCTCAATTTAGACTATAAAATATAAGTGGCAAAATAAAACTATATTTTCTGATAAAATTGTTTTGTTCAGATATATTTTCTAGAAATAAAATTGATTTATTTATTTTATTTACTCTTATTTTTTCATACTATGCCTAGTTACAAACAGGAAACAACTGTAAATTTTTTTACTTTAGATGAATTTAGTAATATATTATATGTATCAGTAATTTATTACATGTATGTAATACATCAACAAAATTACCATTTCATAATTTTTTTTAAAACATAGCAATACCTTCTATACTAAACTGTATTGGTACATTACTGTTATCTGTAATTTTCAAAATATTAATTTTTTATTAATATATTATTTTAAAATTTATTTAATGTTTTAATATATATTATATATATCTTTAATAATGTTATGCAGTTACTAATGAACAATTTTTTTTTCTGCAGCTAATATTTTATAAAATGCCATTAAAATTTATTTTCTCATTTCGTTTAAAAAGATAAAAACTGAACATGATAACATTTTTTAAAATTCTTTGTCAACGTCATATAAATGTAATGTATTCAGTTTTCATATAAAAATCTAATAAATCTTCCAAGGTCTTAGAATTTCTATGGACTCCAAATCAAAAATGATTGATGTTAAAAATTCTTCAGACATGAGTTCCTCATAAGGAATATTGAAGCCTTCCGAATTTCATTTCTTTCTTGACAGAGTAGTATATATATATATATTATTTTTGAAATTTAGAAATATTAATATAAAATTCATTTATATTTAGATTTACATGTTCATTTAGATTCTATTTAAAACAAAGGGCATTAAAATATTTTGTGAATTTACATCTGTATGTAGCTTTTTTTGACATACATAGACATTATAATTATACTTCAAAATTGAATATTGATAAAAAAATGCTACATATTTTCGATAATTTTGAAAATTTTCTTATACATTTTGCTTTTTTTCGTACATTACCTTTGCATGTTTTCATATTTGCATTAGTATGTTTTCCTATTTAAATTCAATTCAAAATTGTATTTGCATTCACTTTGTTTTTCTTTCATTCTTTATAAAATATTATATACACAGGTGTGTATTTTCAAAAGATGTCACGTCATACCTCGTATTTATATTTTGTCTGTCTAACATAGCATAATTTTTCTCCCCATCTTTTCAAAGTTATTTTTTTATTCGCCCTAATCACTTTAGCAGGATGTTTAATTTAAAATATTGATACCAAAATATTACTTATTATTAGTTATACCCAATTATACTTCCAGAATTATTCAAAACTTTAAGATTGTTAAATCTTTATTTATACTTCATTTCAAATCAAACTCAATTTTTAGTACATATAAATCATTGATTCAGTTTTTATATTTAATTCCAGTATTCTGTAACAGGCTAATACACACCGATTCTAGTCTTGTAGAAAATCCTAGAAATGTTATTTTTAGAAGATATGGTATACGATTGTTCTTAAATAAAATGCAAAACAAATAAAATATTGAATTTTCCCGAATTATTTTGTTAGGAGTTTTACTTTCAATACTATTCAATAAGTGTTTATTTTTATTCTAAATATTATTACGTTGCCTAACGCTTTCAATAATACACATAGAATTTATATTTAATCAAAACGTAATATAACTTCCAAACAAGAAATAAATGCCCATATTAACTGATTTTCTTTTCATTTAAATTTGAAAATAAATGATAAGTTCTTAAATTAAATTTATTTTTAAAATTATTTTTAATGGTATGTAATATTAAATTTCTAATGAATTAAAGCAGATTTCTCTAAATGTGACACACACATTTCTCACCTCATAAAATATTCGAAATGAGGTGAAAAAAAATTCCTTTTTTAAACTCACATTTTTAAGTGTTAAATGAACCTTTTTAAGAGTAAAAAATAGAAATTCATGTTATTCCGTGTAAGAACCTGGCAAAGTTCCAGAGGTGACATTGGGCA
>JAPDSC010092953.1:0-12195 GCA_026290005.1 Latrodectus geometricus | reverse complement strand
GAGCTTGAGCTGTTTTTACATGAGAAATGGTACAACATTCCTTCCTCATACTTCCATACAAAATTGTATACGTCCATAGTAAAATTGGTTCAAGTGGTTTCAACTGCTAAATGGGCTTCCACACTATATTAAGTTCAAAACCCTTTTTTTTTTTATACGTGTTTTATAATTTTGGACAACTTCTTTGAGTTGTGCAAAATTATGAGTATGCGAATCAATAAAACTTTTTATTAATATTAGTTTAATGTTAGAATGAGAATAAGGATCAAAATGCTGGGTTTAGCATGTTATAGAGAGACTTAATTTTAAATATGTAAAATATAGCAAATGTTATATTATAGTAACCATAAAGATCATTCCAATAAATGGAAATGTTAAATGGCGAGCAAGCTCATTTCGTTCACATGCTATTTCAAAAAACAATAATTGTTCATAGAAATAAGATCTTGGTTGTTAACAGCCAAAATAAAGCCTATTTTCACTAAAAATAGAGTGAACTGTATCATGCTAAATAATCCTAAATATAGAATCTTTAGGGTGATTTTATGCACATAAATAAATGGTGTGCCTTCTGTTGATTTGAAGATACCATACTGACCTAAAAAGGTTATTGAAAGTCAAGATTGTTCGCAAAATTATTGGATTAAAAATTACTTATTGATAGGTGACAATTCAGCTTGGAATGTGATACTAGATATATTATACTGTGGAGAGAAAAGCTCATAATAATTATAGTAAATTTCCATTACATCCTGTCCATCCATGTTTTTCTCAATTTCCTGCTTTTTTATTTTAATCCGATATTCATTCAAAAGGTATCATACTAAAGATGATGTACATTAATGATATTAACTGGAGTCTTTACTTAGGGTTATATTGAAATGTATGCTATCCAGATCGGCAATATTTTATCCCAAATATATGTAAATGAATTACTCTGCTCTTATGTTCTAAATTGCATTATCATTGATGATTTATTTCTGTTAATACAGAATAATATATGAAATTATGCTGTTCATTTTGGAGAAAATTTATACTTGAAATAGAAGTGACATAATACGCTGGTTTCCAAAAATCAAGGAAAAATCACAGACACAGCTAAAACTCCCCCAAAAATAAGCAAATTTCAATAAAATTCGAATATGTTGGTAAATAAAATGAGCTTCACACTGTGACATTATGCAAGTAGTGCCCCGCTTCTGTTGTAATACGTCATTTGCGATGAGCATAAAAATGAATGTTTCAGTGCAAATGGGGTATTGTCATCATATGTCTGAGATTAGAAATCTGGTATAGCGAAATCGTAACAATGGCCTCCAGATCATTTTCGATGGCAAGCTATTGGGAGACTAGATGCACGAGAATGTCAGATAGAAGTGGCTATATGACTGAATATGAGTCCGTCTCTGATTCATAGACTTTGGAAACAACTCCTAACTACGGGTTCGGCATCCATGAGGTTCAGCCAATGATGATATCCTGGATGCTTATGTGCACACTTATCCCTAGGCAATAGGTAATACTTTCGAGCTACAGGATTTTAATGCGAGTCCACAAAGGGCTCGCATCTTGGAGGTTTATCTTGAGCTGGAGCAAACTGGACCAGCTTGATCATCAGACCTTAACCCAATTGAGCATATTTGGGACTCTCTAAAATGACGTGTAGGTGCTCTCAACCACCCTCCTAGGACCCTAGCCATGCTTTCAACTGATTTGGAAGAACAATGGCTCCCACTTCCTACACAATTAATCGAGGCTCAGGAGAGCATCACACATCTCTGCATGTGCTGTATTTCTTCTCTGGGAATCACACCCCATATTAAAGGTAAATTTCCTATACCAAACTTACACTTCTCATTTGTACATATGCTATTTCTTATAGCACAAAAATAGTGCTTTATTTTTTTACTATTTTTACACTATTTTGTACCTTTCTATGAATTACATAATGTGTATAAGTTTCATTAATTCCTTTCAAACTATTTGCGTTATCTTCATTTCTGTAATTTTTTAAAATTTATGATAACCAGTGTATATGGAGTGGAGAGTATGCATTTATGGTGTCAGTTTGAGCATGTTTGACAGACAATACGGTAAGTCGCCTGCGAAAGCATAACCCTCTTTTACTATTTGTAATTGGAGATTATACTTATTTAGATATAGCAATAATCATTAGTCAAATGTTCAAGAAGCAACAAAACTCATTTCATACATTTTGCATTATTTTGAAACATCTACTTCCCTCACAGTATACAGAACTGAAGAATATTTTCATGTTTTCTATATCTTCCCAAAAATAATAAAATAAATAAACAAAATTAAAACATACATTTTGCATCTTTTTCTGTCTTATTTCATAATACGTATATTAGCGTATTCTTATCCATTGACATTGTAAAACAATATGCTTCGGTTTTTCGTGTGTATGTGCTTGGTCTTCTAATTTCTTCTAGTTTTTCTTTAAAATATTTATTTAATTTATTCCAGACAAAAAGGTTATTCTTTTACTTTAATATCATTTACAATCAAATTTTGCTTGAAACTATTTTTTTAATTTAATATGGATAAATTTATGAATTAGCTAATCATTTTTTTATGCTGCGAATGAAAATTTATAATAAATAAAATGTTGCCTGGCTAAATTCTTTTTTGCTGTTTTTTTAACATGATTCCATGATGTCAATATTTTAAGAAGTAATAATAATATTGAATAATTACTTTTGTTTATCTCGGTAAAAATGCATTGGATATACTCGGAAAGCACAGAAATTATATTGTCTTTCTGAATGCAGTCTTATTATTGTTTTTAAAGCCCATTTAAATCGATTTCTTATTCCAGCTAAAATTCAGATTAAAACGCAATAAAAACATTCTTTAATTTATTTAAATTATCAAGCATATAGTTTGCCAGAAGGATTTTATACATAAAATTTTGTTATATTTTCACTGATATTCTGCATTATAAGTATTATTAACTTTTTTATATAAAAAATTTTGTTTTTGCTACATTAATTAAACAAAATATTTGTATGTGTTGTTATATTATTTTAATCTCTTATTTTACAAAATAATAATAGTCAAAATCATATTTTTTTAAAAAAGTAAAATATACAATGATCTTACGTCCAGTTGAAGTAATTCTTTGATCATTTATTTCAGAGTTCGAATCGCCAGTTATCCAAGGTATACTGAAACTTTCTGCTGAAATAAATCCGATGAAAAAGAAAATCAAAACTTTCACCTTTCCCATGTTGAAGAAAAAACGTAGATGGCAATGTACTTAGATACTTAATTTTCCGTCATAAATCAACAGCCTGAGTGTGTAAAAAAAAAACTTAACAGCTGATCTATAAACAGATATAACCCTGCAGACATACATTTCGCATTTTCGATATTTTTATGATATATTATCTTATAAAAAAGTAATCTCTATGAAATCCAATATTCACTATTGCAAGATAATTTATTTTTGCGTCTTCAAATTTCTATAAATTAAGAAATTTGCTGAGATTTTATTTTTAGTAATATTATTTGAAAAAATATTAATATAATTCTTAGTTAAAGAGTTATATTTATAGATAAAATGAACTTTTTGAAATGTATATTTTTAATTTGAATTATAATTATCATTTACTTTTATGATGATGATTCATTTGAACAACAAAACCAATGAAATTCTAGAATTACTTGCGTATTGTGCTGATAAAAAAATATCTGTGATATGTTCAGTAAAAAATTCGTCGAGAATAGTCCACTGTTCTCAATACTTGTCATTCTACTAAGTTTAATGATATTCAGTATTCTTCTTTGCCTAAGAATTTAATTCTTTGAACAATACATCGATCTAGAAGAAAGAAGGATGACCGCGGGAGCCTGGCTGGTTATGATATAATTCTCGTTCTCGGAAGGCGGTGAGTTCGAATACCGACGCAGCTGTAGATCTGGCATGTTCTCTAATGGCCGCTGGGACACGTAAACTATATTTGTCTTGTGAAATGGTACCTTTGGGGTTGCAGGCCTAATGTTGTAAAGGAGGGAAAAAACCGGATTTATTATCGAGAATAAACCCATTTTTTCCTTTCCAAATTATTTCCCTTTTCAAAAATTTTGAAAACTTTCGCGATTTTGCAAGCTTTGGAAATATTGAAGAGTTTGAGAATTTAGAATTTTCCTGGTGTTTTGGAAATGCTTAGTTCTTTTTTAATCATTTTCAGTCATTTTAATCAATTTATCAAACATTTATAAAAATAAAATACATTTATTTTATAATTTCTACCACTAATTAAGGCAATGAAAGTTTTCCAGAAAAAGAAAACAATTTCACATGTAAGGTTAATTTTAATAATTATTTGAAAAAATTTAAAAAATAATCTTAAAGCACTTTTGTAGCTGTACGTGCTGCAGTATCTTCGTAAAAATTTATTGCAATAAATTTAAAAAAAAAATGTTTTTTTTTAAATTCAATAGTAAAAGGTAGCTCAAGAAAAAAAATTTTCTGAATAAAATCAGTTATCTCATTTTAGAAATTAAATAATTTTGAATATATAAAAAACTGGTCACATGTATAAAAATATCCATAATCATTATTCTATTTTTATTTTTATGAAGTAAATTTTAATGAAAATAAAAATTATTCTATTACCTAAAAAAAGAAAAATATTTTGGAATGCATTTTATTAAAGAATTTATATATTTATATTTATTTATACGTAGGATGCTCATTTACTTTTATTCAAATATTTCGCAGTGAACCAAGATTTAATATTATTGCAATTTTTATCAACAGATGGCAGCATTGTGAAATTTTAACACTTTCTGGATGTTAACTTTATAAATAAACACAAAAACATACATAAAATTTTTGACTAGTTTTAAATTTTGTCTAAATAATAAAATAATATATATATATATATTATAATAATTTTAATGAAGTAATTGAAGGGCAAAATGTGAAAATGAAGTCTTTTGTAATCAGTAAAATTTTGGCGGTACATGAAAATTTCAAATATAATTTTAATATTCATATTTATTAGTTATTTAAGCACTTGTATTGGAATAAAGATGTATCATTTTTATATGAAGAATATAGTTTCAATGAAAAAAAATTGAATGGTGAAGAAATATGAATAAAGTTTTTATAATAACGAATATTAAATTAGAAATTTAAATTATTAATTTTATATTAAAAAACTAGCATCTGAATATTGCAGTTATTTACTTTGAAGAAAGTAATCAATATTTTTATCTTTTACAATTAAATTTTAGAAGTTTGCTTTAACTTAACAAATATTTCGTTAAATAATTTGAACAAATATTGTATTCTATAACAATTATAAATTAATTTTCCACACAATAGTTTTCAATTTATTCAAATTCTAAGTTTGTATCATTACACGCTAATGTATTTTTAAATGTAATTATAATTGAAAACTAAGACGATTTTTTGATTTTTAAATACATTTTTCAGACTTCAAATAAAAACACATAATTAATTTAATAAGTAATCAGTTTATTTTTTTTTATTATTATACATCGGAATAATACAAGGAGTTTATTGAATCACAAAATATAAGTAGTTTCAGTTATCCCTGTTATCTCTTACAAATATCGTTTCCTACTTAAAATCAATAGACAGTACCCTCTATTTTTCATGAAACTGTTTTATAGACCTCAATATTGCCTATTTGGTTTCAAATCTTAAACATGTGCAATATATCAAAACAAATCAAGATTGTGTTTTGTATTTTGTAAAACTTTTAATAATATATATCATTGTTTTCAGCACAAACCTGGGCTATTTATGATTCAATATTAAATTAATTCTAGCTATATTGAAAAATCATTAGAACATTGTTTACAATAATCCTTACATTGTAAAGAATTCTAATCTTCATCGTTTAACAACGATATATAGCTTTTATAATATAGCATAATTGCATTGTTTTAAACGCATATTCTAACTTATAATTCTGATCTAACCCATTTATGCATTTTTATCTCGTTCTTATAAATTTGTCAACTTAAATCTTTCTTTAATAAACCGTTTAATTCGTTAACACATTGACTTCTGTATCTGTCCATTCTTCACTCCATTGCGTAAAGCAATCATCCTGAATACATTTCCTCATAGCAAAATCAAATTCTTCTATATCTGCCTTAATAAATCAAGGAAGACATTTTACAGTAAATATTAAAGCAAAATACGCTTAGTTAATACCAAATATCACCATGCTTTATTTCCTAGCCAGGTATGCACATTATTTCTTTTATTGGAAAAAACATGCAGTTATTTTCATCCGTTTTAAAAGTGAACGTTATTAAACTGTTCATAATTTGACAAGAGAATTCTTCTTTCGTGTACTGCATCATTCTTATTCCTTCGCCAGCAACGCGAACCGTCAAATTACCAATTTCCCCTTCAGAGATCATAATGTAATCATCTAAAAAAAGTTCATTTTCCTGTTCTTTGTTGTTGTTCTGGTCTTCTGATTTCTGAGATGATTTTATACAAGTCTGGATGTTTTTTGTCATATTGGAAGCTGTTAATTCAAACAGAAGTTCCCGATGAAGAGCTGAATAACAGGGTATAGGCTTGAAAGCTGTAACAACGCCAACGATAGTTATTCCTGGCCCTGTAGCAGTGATGTCCACTTGTTGCTCGTGGCTTTTAACAGAATAATTGGTCATATTCCCATCGTATCTGTAATCAGTAGGTAGCTCTAGCCTTGTAGAATTGCTAATTGATCTACAAAATCAAAATATTCGTTTTAGTGTTAATAAACACAATATGTAAAAGATCTTAAATAATATCCTACACATCTTTTAATAAATAAAAACTTTGTTTAGTTTTTACAATTTAAGATTGTAAAAAGTACTGAGAGATTTTATTTGAAATAAAATTTTTATAAATTTATATTCAGAGAGATTCCTTTGCAGAATCTCTTCTGCTTCTTTACTTAAATTATTTACACTATCATTATTATTATGCATAATATACATGATTATTTTTACCAAAATTAATTTCCTAAACTTTTATCAAAATATTTTTTGTTAATTATTTTTGAATTTGAAATCAGAATTAATTGGTTAAAAAAATTTTAGAATGTTTTTCATTTAATAAAAACATTTCTATTTTTTAATTTTTTTTTGATATGTAAAAACGTTCAATAAATTACTACACCAAAATTTCGTGAACATATAAATTATTTTCTGAATAAAGCTTTGTGGAAGTTTGTCAATAGACCTTTCATTTGAATACATTTTATGACTGAGAAGTTTAATTTCATTTTATTCGAAATGGGAGATTAATATTGATTCAAATATTCTTTCATTGACGGGTAATTTCAGCAAATTAAAAGATTATTCTACGAAGTATTACAATTTAGTAGTTTTTAAATACATTATGAATATTTTACATATTACAAAGAAAAATAAACAAAGAAATTGTAAAACCGAAAATTGAATAGTCGCATTTTAATGCTTATAAACACAATGTATATATGTTCTCAAATAATAAAGTACAGTTTTGAATAACTTTTAAAAAAACTAGACAAGTTCTATAAATCTTTTTAACTAAGAATGAGTTCCATCATGTTTTTTGGTACATCAACTCCTTTCTGTGGGTGTGAGATCTTAATGATGTATGTCATGGATAACCTAATTTTGTATTATTTAAAAATAAAACGTTTCATTAAACTTTTAATCTTTATTTTTAGGAAGTGGGGGTAATGTTCGAGGAGTGTCTTATTTCTTGAAATTTATATTTACTTTGATAGAAGCGGATTTTAAAGAATATGTGACGAATAGTTACTTATACTATTCACGTACTCTATCACGCTATATGGAAACTATTAAAATATGTCGAACATCAAAGTTTTTGGTAAAAAAAATGTACATATATATGTTATTGAGAGAAAATTTTATTTGATATGCAATAAAAACCCCATATTAAACCAACAAATGATCTCGAAAATTTGCTAGTTGATTAAAATAGTTCTTATTTAAATTAAGTGACTTTTCTAATGAGACTGATATTCAAAAGTTTTCAATTAAAGTATATAAAATATTTTTAAAAATATTTGGGGAGCTGTGTCATATGTTAAATAACGTGAAAATATTAATGAAATTTTAAAAAATCTGGTTAAGAACACCACAGAAGCTTTAATTGTTAAGTTATTCTTATAATTAATCAACATTTTTGTTAATTATATATCAATTACAAGAATGAAACATTAAAAATTGAATATAATATTGTTAATAATAAATATTTAAGTACCTGTAATAAAAGTTAAAGAAATTATCATATAAGAGTTAATATAAATTTCCTTGAAATTATACCTTCTTCGAAACTCTCCACAAAGATTCGATGGCATTTTCGCTTCATTGATTTTTTTAGGCATTGCGATATTCCAAAGAACAGCTAATTGTTCGGATTGGTCCAAAAATTGGAATTTTTCAAATATCTTCTCCAAGCTTTTGGTATCCAAAGATAAGAAACGTACATACTTCAGAAGATCTCTTGTCGAGTTTCTAACGTTTTCGACTGTGTTTTTGATCCCGTTCTCTTTGCAGCGTTCAATCCCCCACTTCCAGAGGGCTTCAATGACTTCTTCTTCTGAGTCAATATGCATCAAGTCTAGGTTCAGAACATCTTGAAGAGTCATCAACGAGGCTTGGAGGAACGGCTTGCAATGGAAGATTTTGTTTGCATTCCTAGACACATACCTCAAACAGGAACTTTTTAAGTTTTCCATTTCAAGAAAAACTGCTTCGTCATACAGTGGAAGCACAGTTTGACAACTTATAGTTGCATGAGATACTAAATAGTCTTCGCAGGCTTGAAATAAGCTCTTGATTAAATACTTCTTCGATACGTAAGCAGCTTCGAAAGCTTCAGCTTCGCTTTCGATTTTCACTTCGTCTGTATATAAATACCTAAAACAAAAATGAATACAATTGCAATTTTTCTCTTATAATATATTAAACCTTATAAACAATAGTGTAGTTATCTCATTAAACAGGAGAATTGGAAGAAATAAGTATACGTGGAGGGATTTCTTACTTATAGTAGAGTAAAATTTTTAACTAAAATAAAGGAATCATAATTATAGATTTTAAAACATTAGAATTATAAAATCTTGCATGATTCAAATATGAATAATAAAATTCTATCAAGTATTTAAAAAAATAATTTAAAAATCCCGATAATTCTTGGGTATAAATATGGAATTAAATCCAATTTAACGACTATATCCTGATAAGTAAAAAAACAAATTATCTTTTAATATAAAAAGAAAATATGAGTAATTGTATTGCATATAAAATCATAGTTTAGTATTTGGAATAAAGAACGGGCAATAAAATTACTAAACTTGAGTTCTTATGGAATGAAAATAAAGTGATCAAAGCAATCGTTTTTTCAGATTATGCTTATTTTGTGGCATAGTACAATAATTATTAATTTTAATTCAAAAATATTCTTAATTAATCTAGATTTTGTATTCCAATTGTTAGGAAATTTTTAGATATAGACATATATTTGTTAAAGTTCTTAAATCTAAAGATCTTAATACCACTTAAAATATCTTACATCAAACAAAAACAAGTTATAATACATAACAAACTGCATTTTACCGTAACATAATGCTGAATCCCACAGCAGTGACATCGGGAACAAAAATTTCAGATTTTTCAGCCATTTTACCATACAGCATTGCCCGAAATACTTTACTTCCAGTTGCTAGGATTAACTTATGGCAATGATATGAACAAGGAGGATCATCAACTAAATACGTTACATCACTTAAAGCATCATCAAAGAGTAAAGGCGACATTCTTTTCCTTAAATCCCATTTCAATGGATTATCTAATTCCATTTTTGGTAAACTGAAAAGAAACAAAAGTTAAAGATTTTAGAATTACAGTGTACTATTATTAATTCATAATATTAATACTAAAATTCATCCATTACATATTGTTGCTAATAATTCCGTTTTCAAAATCATTTTCTTATAATTTAAAGGTTAAGATAATTCATTTTACTCATTGATACACTGTTAGCCATTGAAATTGTGAAACCATGGAGGAAATCAAATGTAAAAAAGGTAGTTATTCTGCTCAAATATATTGGTATGAAGGAAGAATAAATAGTATTGCAAACAGTTTGAGGGTTTACAGAAATACGAAATTAAAAGAAAAATTTGCCTTTCCGGGCAGCTAAGGTGGCTGTTACCAATGGATCATGAAATCAAAACTGGACTTGCATCAAAAAAATTTGAAACTCATTCATTGCTCCTTCAAGTTGATGCTAGATATAATTAATAATAAAAGACGGTGAAGGAAGGTTGAATGACGATATCGAAAGGGAACCGGATGATATGTATTCTCCTAAGCTTCGAGTCATTTATATGGTACCGTTTTGAAAAGACGATGTGCCACTCCAAAATCCAGTTTTGTCGTAAGTTACCATCTATCTCTGTATTGCATTATCAAAAAAAAGCCGAATAAATATTTGTCGTAATGAAATCCAAGAAACTCGAAACATCATTGTAACAGTGCACAGTGGAAATGGATATGCTGCAAACAAACCTACTGACTACTGATATTTTATATCGTTGAACAGTTTTTCAAGGCAGATATACTTTTTTTTCGTGGACGTTAATAATGGGAGGGATTTGAGACTTAAGATGCCGCTCAATATGAGTATCAGCAATTAATCGATTTCATAATCACATGGCACTAGTTGAATTTCGTCCGATGCGAATAGAGTATCAATGAATGATAACCACACTTGGGAAACGATACTGCACCATGGGAAACGATACTGCCTCCATAGAATTGCGACATTTGGTAGTAAGCATTGAATCTCATAGTAGGATAATGCTGAAATACATGCCCCCGGTATTGTACGAAGTTTCCTCCATACAAAAAATGTTCGACTCTCCTCAGGTCGCATGTTTTTCTAAATCTCTCCATCTCAAGCCTATAATATTTAATTTAAAGCTTGCTTTTTATTTTTCTAAGCTTTTATAATATTATAAAAAAATACCCTTTAAAGACAAAATCAAGACATTGTTAAGAATAAGTTGTGGTGTCGTTTTCCTGTAAACATATATAAACTATTTTTGTCTGAGGTATGATTTTCTTACATCAAAGTATAAGAACAAGCTATCCAAAAAAAAGTTTAAAAATGACAAGCATAAGCACTTAAGGATTCAATAATTTAATTTAAAATTCATTTTTTGCCAATTAATAAGAAAAGTTTTGTTATAAAAACCTTACTGTGTTAAATATTGGCATATTATGATTATATTTTGTAATTATGTAATGTAGTTTAATTATACATAATTAATTCTCTTTTAACTCTTTCTCTAGTTTCTAAGAATTTTTTTCTTTAATGTTAAAATATATTTTAAAATATAGTTCTATCAATATTTTTTTAATTTTCACTAGTCTTATTGTGAATAAAATATAAATCAAAATGAATTCCTATAGATTGATTTTCATGAGAAATACTAAAGAATACTTAGAGGATTTTTCTTTAGATTTTTGGAACAAAAATAACTTTTTTTTTTTGACGGTAAATATCTTTATACAAGGTTTATTACTTGCAAGTGCCTCAAAAGATTTAACAAGATATCAAAACAACTTTCAATGTCACTGTATGTGTATAATTTTATCTTCTTTTCATATGTAAAAATTTATATTTTTTTTTTCGATGTAAATGGATAATATGTTTTATTTGATCTTTAATGGAGAAAAAATATCTAAATTTAAAACAGTTATATTTCTAAAGCAGAATGTTTATTAAATTTTTCCAGTGTAGTAGACGTCGATCCAAAGAGACATAAATTTAAATATAAAATCATTCTACATTTTCTTAGAAATAATGTTTTTGTTTGTGACATTTATCTGAAAATAATTATTATCTATTAAAATATTACGATAAATTTTATTTAAAAGCAACAATATTACTATGCAAAACATTCTGTTTCTAATAATGTCCATGGTTTTAAGATAATATGGAAAATGGAAGCAAAATGACATCATGTGGCCAAATAGGTTTGGTGTGAGCAATTTCCCCCTATATCGATCATAAATGTATCCATATATACATATATTAACTTATTTTTTTTAAAAAAAAGTAATTCTTTTATTTTATCTCAAACACGTGTTTTCCTTTCGTCCTTAAGAAAA
>JAPDSC010092951.1:0-38009 GCA_026290005.1 Latrodectus geometricus | reverse complement strand
ACTAAAAACTTAAACACATTTAGAGACAAAATTATATATTTCATACAAAAAGTTTATAAAATGCATGTAGAAACTAGAATTCGAAGGTTCTAGATCTTTGAATTTTAGTACCAGGAATGAAAATACTTGAAAGAAAAATATATAGTATTCCGTTTATGATATTGGCTTTCATTTCTAATAATGAAGAAGAATACTTTTCCTATTTTTTTTTTTTTTTTCAGATTTCTGATTTGCTTAGATTTCTACATGGATCTAATTCTTCTATTTGTCCCTAACAATTTTCTTGCGCCACAATAAGATTATAAAATTTCAAATTGCTGGTTTTTCACAGTAAATAATTATTTATGAATTGATTTATAAATATTTATATAAAAAACGTAAATTTATAATCAAAGCAACTTACTAGACTTCTTTTAATTTAATAAAAATGAGGGCTTAAGCCTTTTGTTGAAATACATTCTAAAAATATTCTGCTTTTTAACACTGTAAATTCTCCAATTTAAGGTACGAAAAGAAAGAAAAAATCTTGCTTTAAATCCTTTTCCTGAAAATTTTTGAAGAAATATATGGAAACAATAAAAAAGTAGATTTAGCGAGAACAGATATATTTTCTGTATAAGTAAACAAGAAACGTATTATAAATTTAAAAAGTTAGCATTATAAGTTTCATTTTAATAATAATAAAAGTGACATTTTTTACAAATAATAAGTATTTAAATATAAATACAATTTAATTTCCTAATCTTAAAAAAATATAAACAGATTATTTTTTTTAATTTTTTTCAAAAAGGACATTATAAGAATGTGATTAAAAAAAATCAAGATTTTAGTTAATAATTTATCTACTTCTACCAGCTTTTATTATGTTTCAATTTAAAAAAAAAGAAATTTTTTTCAATAAACTTATTTATCTTTCTCGATAGCTTTCAAATGTACTTAGATCTGTACAGTTAAATATTAATTTAAATTTCCTACAAGTTATAATGAAAACGGACTTTTCCGAAAAATATTAGAGCAATTTTTATCTATTTGATGTATTAACTAAAGTTATATAAGCATTTTGGAAGTATAGTTAAAGGTATTAAAAATTATATAATTAATTTCGAAAGTATGTATTTTTGGATATATATAAATTATTGAATTATTGATGTCAATAGGATGTTGGAAAATTTTTTTGTCTTTTTTGTTAAATTTCCTCAATAAATTTGGAAACATCAAATGCGTATTAGGTATTAAATAAATTTTTTTGACGGAATTTTACAATAATTAAGTTTAAATTTATCATTAGAAAAGCTTTAAAGACATTTTATTTACGTTGAAATTATTGAAAATAATAAAATCTGATTGATTTGTGCCATGAAATATTGTAATTTTTTAAATCAAAGTACTTGCTTAAGCGAAAGGAAAAAATAAAAATAATTAATTTAATTTATATTTACGTGGACTGATTTCAAAGTAAATATTCAAGTTTAATAAGTAAATATTCATTATTCAAGTCACTGTTTTGAAAATATAAAGTAAATATTGATAAATAAAAATACTGAAATGATCATGAAATGTACCTGAAAATGTTACAAAAATATAAATAAATTTAGAATATAATATAATAATAGCCGTATAGAACTTAATAAACTAAATGGTTAGTGCTCTGGTCTAACAGTTCGAGATTCGATTACCACCTTTAGAGAGGAATTTGTAATGTTTCGAATTCACTTTAACCTATAAGCTCTTGCCAAGTTAGCATTTACGTGGAAAGTGATCATAGAGTGGTAACCATATCAATCTAGATTATAAACTATTTTTGAACAAAAAGGACTTTTTAAAGGAAATTATAAAAAAACTAATTGCACATTTAGATTCATCATCTATACTATTTTTAATGATATCCATATCGTACGAAAGTACTATGTAATATCGATATTCTTCAATTTTGACAAAAATTCTACCAAAAAATAATACAAATTTAACAACATATATAATTAAACTGGAAATTAATTACACATTATTCAAACACTAAAGTTTTTATGATGTTAAAAAGTTTTAAAAAATTAACAGCAAAGTAATATTTTTTGAACGCTAAATTTGATTCACAATTATGGTAAATTATTACACGTGTGTGTATGTTCTACATAATTATATAAAGATTGTTGTTAACAATTTATTTTTTAGGAAAAAACAAACACAAAACAAAACTATCTGAATATGACAATTTTTTTTTTAACACTTATGAAATTTATTCTTTGGTGTACTATTATCTAGTACTATTATATATTCTAAGGTACTATTTTTATAACTTTGAAAATATATAAATCATTAAAATAATTTACATATTTTCAAAGTTTAGAAAACAGTTTTGTATGTACTACCAAAAATTGCAAAATTCATTTTTATCTTATAAAACAGAAGCTAGTCATGCGTTTTTTAAATGGTTAGCAAAAGTTTTATGATAAAATTATGGAGCAGGAAAATAATGTAATTGATAACTCTTTGAATTAAAAAGTGAAATATCTTATTAATTTTTGAATATATTTAAAAATTTGATTTATGATTTGTAAATTATCAATTATTTGAGATTCAAATCCGAATGCTATTCACCTTAAATCAAATAGTTCATTTTTTTATAAAGCTGCAATTACTTAAAAGAAATAAATTTGACATTCTTATATTTTTGATCTAACAAGAAGGTGTGAGATTTGAAAATTTCAATACCTTTAATTAAAATTTTTTATAACTATTTTGAATTTTTTTTTAGCATTTTCATTGAAATTTTCTAAAAAAGATACTTATTTCTTGATTTTTGTAAAAACATAAATAAAAATATTACGTATTTATGTTTTTTTACTACGTATGTCACATTTATCTAAAGAAACTTATTATTCGAATATTGTTAAAAGCCATGAGATTTGAAAATTAGAACAGTGAAGCCATTAATTCAAATCTTTCGTACTCATCAAAACTGTTATTTTTTAATTTAAATCATTTCAATAAAAATATTTTTCAAATCTTGTGAAAAAATCTGAGATTTGAAAAATCGAACTTAATTGATTCTTTTTTCCATTAAAAAACATTACTTATTACTCCAAACTATTTAAATAAATTTAATTATTCTTCGAATCTCGTGAGAAGATTCGAAATTTGGAATCTCGTTTCTATATATATATTATTAAGTTCTTACTTTTTCTTATTTAAAGACGTTTCTTTTTAAACTCAATATTATTCTAATAAACGAAATTATTCTTCTAATTTCTTGAAAAGATTCGAAAATTCAAATAATATCATCTTTAATTAAAATCTTTCGTATTCTTATTAAAGAAAACTTTTAATTCAAATTATTTCATTTAAGATATTTATCTTTTGATCTAGTGAAAAGATTTGTGACGTTGAAATTCAAATATTACCGACTTAAATCCAAATTTTAGTAAAAATGGTGTATTTTTTAACAGTTAACTTAAAATTACTTTAGTAAATATGACTATATTGTATTCAAGAAATCAGCTCTTTAAAAATATGATTAATTTTATTAGTAATCTATAATTATTTTAATACTAAATGTTTGAAACTTTTTGTTAATTTATTAACAACTGTTGTACTTTTTATTTTATGAATTTTTTAAAATCTATGTATGCGATATGTCAAGAAAAATGTCTTGACTCTGTTACAGAAATCATGAACCAAACAGAATAAAGATAATTCAAGATTCATTGAATCTTCTTGATTATTCTAATAAAAAGGCGATGCAGGAAAGAATTCAGGTGTAAAATTGAAATTGTGGGCGAGCTTTAAATTTAAAACTGAAATTTTATCTGAATAATGTTCGAAATACTTTTTATATTCTGGAAATTAACTTGGGAATAAGATATTTTATTATAACATTATTTTTATTTCAATACTATTGAGGTAATGAGAGTAATATATGAAAATATTTATCTTAGCATTTGTCTTCTATAATTAATAAAGTAAGAAGTTTTAACTACATTTAAATTAAATTATTTGAAATTTCTAAATGGATCTACTTTTCCTTCTTAGCTTAAATTACATAGTTTCACCAAACACATAAATTTCTTTGCAATTTTGCAGAAATTTCGAGAAACTTTATTTCGTAATCTTTTTTCAATCATTTTTAATGAATTTATTGTAAAAAAGAAAAAGGCCAATTGATTCATTTACTTAATTTATGTTGTTCATGGTTTAAAAGTTTTCAATTTAATATATATTTTATGAGTCGCTTAGTGATTACTTTAATCGGTTCAACAAATAATCTGTCAAAAACTTGCGGATATTTCAACGAAATGGTTAGTGTTACGGTCTTCCTTTCAGCAGTTAGTGGCTTCAATTCCTTTCTTGGTTTATGATGTAGTGTTAAGAATTTATTTCAAACTGCACCCCCGATTAGATAGTTCTTGTAAGTTATAAGTTAAACGACAAATCAACTGATCGCAACTAAATATCGTCGTGAGTAAAAGTCAGTTTCCTTAAATAGAAAACATCAAAAAGCAAAAGAATTTTAAAATCCTTTCTTTAATGATGTATATTATTTATTTTATTATGCTAGATGTATATTTTATATTAAATAATTTTAGTTTCTACAATATATTGGGTTAAATTCTGAAAATTGCGTAATGGTGCTGAATTTAGTTCAATTTTATGTTTTATTGGTTGTTTGTTGGTCGAGCAATGATGCTTTTACTTGTGTTTCTACGAATTATTAGTCAACAAAATGCGGTATTTTAGTGAAAAAAGTAATTTTATTATACAATAATATTTAATGTGCGTGTTTTGTGAAAAGCGTTTTATGTGGTTGCATATTTTTATTGAGCGTATTTTGTGAAAAATATTTCATTGTATTCACGAATTCAATGGCTTCTTCTCCATTTAAAAAAATACTTATACACATTTCATTGAGTATTTTACTACTCTATTTTACCATAACATATTAAAAAAAGTAATATGTTTAAATTCTTTAAAATTTGACATCATATGAGATTACGAAAACTTTTTCTATAAATATTGATTAAATTGCGGTAACATTTGAGGGATTAACAACAAGAAAATCAAGATATTGTGACAAACAAATGAAAAAAAAAAAATTAAAAATATGCGTGAATCATCAAACACATAACATTCATGTATTTATTTTCAACGAAAGAAAGAGAATAAAAAACACAATTAGACATTGTGATTCTAAATTAAAGAATAAAAATTATTTCAACTTAAAGCTGACTCTTTTCTTGGAATGAAATTTTTTAGTTACAGAGTCATTAACTTTAAAAAAAATTATTTTTCTATCAACTTTTCAGTACATTGATTTTTTTCAATAATAAACATAAAAACAAAACAACTATATTTCAAGATAAATCAAAGATTACTTTTGAGTATTCTATACTCTCGGTATAAATATGTGTCATTTATCATGTATGTTATCAAATTACCTGTTATTATATGATGCATAATATATAAAATTTATTCTCTTAAGTAATATTTTGGATGATTTAAGCTAAAAAAATATTAGATTTTAATAATTTGTTAATTACATTTATATATAATAGACTAATAATATCAGATAATTTCGAAATAACTTTATTAAATGTTCTCGGCAGAATCGGAATTTATACGACATCGTGTACCACAAAACCGACCGACTTAATAAATACGGAAATAAATTTAATTTATTAAATAACATAGGAAGCAAAATCCAGTATTCGTTTCAGATAAACTGGAAAACACAAAATAAATATATAACATTATTTTGGTGTATAAAAATAAGAAAAAGTACTAAAATATGTATTTTTAGATTTCTCTTCTTTATTAGAAAGTTTCATATTTTAAATAAATTTAATCCAATTTTAATTTTTTTGCAAAAAAAGTAAATGTATTTACAGAATGATGTATCTTAAAAATTATATTTTTAAAAAATTTAGAAAAAAATACGAAGCATTGTGTTTAAAATAAGAAAAAGACATTTTAAGCTACGGTGTTGAAAATTACGCTCATTTTTTCTTGTTTAATAAAAAAGTTTTATTATTATAATAATTAAAAAAATCTACCTATTTGAATTAAATCTTTTTAGAAATACACTGTAATGTATTTAAGAAGAAAAGCCTTTTCTATAACAATTGTTATAAGCTTGAATTTTTGCTGCAACTTGAAAAAATGAGTATTTTATTAATTAATGAGTATTTTATTTTTATAAAAAAAAAGTATTTTTATTAATAGTAATTGATATTAATAGTAAATAATAATAATTTTTGTAAGATATAAGAAAGCATAAATTTAGGAATTCAATGTACAAAAAATATTCTAGATAAAGAATTAAAAAACAATAAGTTAAATTTACGTAACTCGCCCATTAATGTTGCCAGAAAAGGATATTCTTGATTATGAAAATATTACTTTTCAAATAGGGAAACTTTTAAAAATACTCTAAAACACGTTGAAATAGATTTCTTATTGTTAAAATCATAGTAAACTGTATTCTCCATAATAAATAAAAAGATTCGAAATGAAAAATTAATTAAATGAATTCGGCAATCTGAATTAATCAATCTGACGTAAATCTTGATTGGTTGGATTAATTAATTGGGATTATATTTTGTGTATGTTTTCATTACGCATTAAACTTTTAAAATGTAAACTTTTACAACATATAAACTTTTAACATAAATGTTTACAAGTTATTATGTAAAAGTTCATATCAAATATATTCCTACAGGTAATATATGTTACTATATTCTTAAATCTAACAAGAAGAGAGATATTTCGTTCATACATGGAATACAAAAAATAACTTATAATTATAGAACTACTAAAATTATAAATTTATAATAAAACTGGTGTTCTTTATTCTTGAGAAAAAAGCTTCATTGCATTTTAAGAAACAAATACATAATGTCAAATGTGTTAAATTGTATGCACCAAATCTTGCGTAAATGGAAATTCAGTTCTCATTTGATAATTTATAAAACATATAAAGAAATGTTATTATCTCATAATAATAATCTTCAAAGAAAATACTAACAGTTTTGATCAAATAAACAACTGCGAAATTTTGAAATACTTGATTGAAAATAAAAATACTTAAAATAATAAAAAACATACAATCAGAAATAATACTTAGAAGAATATAGAAAGCATTTTAAATTTGAAAAATTTATTTATAGTTGTCTTTTTTACGTTACAAAATATGTGTAATATAAAATAAACGCAAGTTTTTTTTTTTTACAACATACATCAGAAAATTTATCTCATGCTTGCAAATAAATCCCACATTTATTTAATTAATTTGTCTTTATTTAAGGTTTAAAATACATAATATGATAATAATTTTCATCAAAATTCACTCAAAGTTTTGAACTTTCAAAGAACAATTGGTAAGTATCTTTTTCTTCTTTTGACTGGAAGTTCTGCAAGATTTGATAAAAATGTGCTTAATTTTTAATCAATTGAATTAAAAAGATAAATTTTATTATTACCTTACAAAGCAATTATTTTTTAAAGAAATTAAGGGCATTTTTATCATGAAAATTTAATTTTATAGGGCAGAAACGGAAAACATTAGTTTGAATCACAGCATTTTTAAATTCCGCGCAAACGATTTCTGTATTAAACAATTCTACACAAATATTTCATTTCTTTTTAAGTTAATTCTCACACATAAAACTCTTTTTAATAGTTAATAAAATTAATCGTCAATACAGAAGCAATGAACAGATTTAAAAAGACTTTTGCATTGCATTTACACATGTATTTAATTTAGTTGCTCCCTCTGTAGAAGCTTCCACCGTGGAAACCTCGTCCATTTGCTAGAGCGGCCCAGACAAAAGCAATCCGGGTACTTGATCACATGACTTTCACCATCCAATAGGAGTGAAGCCAATGTTAGACGCCGCAACCTACTCTCAACGAAGGCGCCGCTGATCGTCAACAAACAGACAGCTGATAGCCGAAAATTCAAAGATTTTGATCAATTTCAAGCTTCCCCAACCAGAAGACTAGGTAAGTAAGTTACTTTGAACCTTTATCTAACTGCATCCATAATTTTTTGGAGGTTAAATGGTTATTTTAGGCCTTAAATTAGCATTTTTTACATGCCTCTCCGATGATGGAACTCGGAGACGAAATTCAACATGGCGTCGGTTTCCCCCACTTCTCGCTTGGAGTTATCCGTTAAAATTATTATATTTTTCACATGGCGCAGTAAAGAGCTCTCGCGTGTATTTATACGCAAATAAACATATTGAAAAACTGGTTTTTAGCGCATTTGACATGAAATGTATGATTTTTAAATATGTTTTGAGCTTATTGCGCTCGCAGTGATGCTAAGTGATTTGGCGGTTAGCGCCAATTACTTTCTCGACGTTTGTTACTATCTATTTAACATTTTCAAGTTCATTAAACTGAAACTATCTAATTTAAAGTTACAATTTTTTTACCCAAGATTCTTAAGAGTTTTGTTTATATAACTGTATATTCATATAAGCTTTATAATAATTATATATTTTTATTTCGATTTTTTAAGTTGAACGGATCTAACTTTACGAGAGCTGGTTTTCGCGCGGGAATAACTAACCAAGATTTCGCCACTTTTTATTAACATAAAATATAATTAATGGCATAATCGATTATTATGGATGGCTTCGGGATACTTTAAGGTAGCAAAATATGCAGTTTTTAGACTTTTGTGATGTTCAGTTTTTAAACTGCGAACTTGATTTCGGAACTTCGAAAAAGTCGCAAAGTGTCGGAATGCGCAGTAGTACAGGTAAGGTATTTCAGCGCATCTGAAAAGGTCAGATTTCTAATAAGTCAACGATATTATTAATCTCGTTCTCTTTGTAGAAAAAGTATGCAGCATCATATAAATTATATTTTTTCAAAAAATTTGCATTTAAAAAAAATTTTCCTTAATAATTTCCTGAATGGTTTTTTTCGACATAATCGAAACTTCTGTCGATACAGAGATGAAGAATTTAAAAAATTCGATTATTTTTTATTACTTAATATAAATTTTATGTAAATGTAAAATTTAATTTTTCGAAATAGAAGATTTTTCAGAATTCTTTATTTATTTTGATTATCGAAAAGAACTTTCTTTTTTTTCTGATCAAAGGTGTATTATAAATTTGTACTTATATTTTATTACATATTTACTATTATTTTTATTATTTGTTTGTGTGATAGTCATTTACGTTTTTACGCTTGCGTTTTTCTGTTTCAGTTTTTATTTTGTTTTATTTCGTAATCCTTATTATTTGGCAGTCGTGATCGCTTTCGTAATTATTTTCAAGTACATCTATTACTTTTGTTTTGGTTTATTTCCCATTTTAATTTTTTTATTTGTTCCCAAAATAATATTTTATTTATTTTTTTATTAATTTTACATTAAAGCTTAATAATTTTAACAAATATTTATACCTTTTAAAATATTTAGTTACTTTCTAAATGGTTCACATGTTATAAAAGATAAGAAAATATTTGTTTATTCTTCATTAAATTCCTTCTATATATACGCTTAACAACTTTTGACATACATCGGTATAAACTTTCATCATTCTGTTTTTACATGCAATTTTTTTTTCATTTTAAAAACCTATTGAATCCCTAAATTGATCTTTTTTTTTATTTTTGGCTAATTTTTTTGAAATGGGTAATTTTTAATTGGGCTTAATCATATTAAAAAATAGATATCCTCAGTAAAGTAAAATATATAAAATGAAATACGTTTAATAACAGTGCAAAAAAATTATTTCGATAATCGAACACAACTATAAGCGATCATTTTGGATTAAATTGATCATCTATTTAGAATTTCACGAGAAGTTTTAACAGTGCCTATGAGAAAAGAATATGATAGACTGATTTCTGGTAAGAACATTTTAACAAGAATGTTTTTGTCATAATACGAGTTTAACATTTTGTATGTAACAATATTATATCGAAAGTGTTTTGAAATATGCAATAGAAGTCCTTAAGTAATCGAAACTCTGAATGTAATTTATTAATAGTTCCAATTATAAGTACCTCTTTAATTTAGAAGTATATGATATTTCTATCCGCTGAAATCATAATATCTAAAGCAAGTTTTTCCAAGTAAGTGATGGTTTTCTATTATAACACGATGGCATATTTTTAACAGTTAAATTTAATATTCTCTCCGCTTTATTACCTATATCGTAAAATAATTCGGTTATTGAAGTATTTCAGAGAAAATTGTTCGCAGAAGTATATTATATAATAAAATCAATTGAGAGAAAATTAATATTTTTATCTATACCCAATGGCGCATGCGTAACTATTTCTAAATACAAACCTGTTATAAAACTAAAAATATACTAGTAATATTCGCAAAATTTTTTAAATCTAATTTTAATAATAGCTAAAAAAATAACATTTTCAATCTATAAATTTCTATAATATATAAACTCTTTATATATTATAAAAACATTTTAATATTATAGCTTAAAACAAGTTAAATGCAAATCTAATGAGAGTGTTTTCCGAATTTTAAATTGAACAGTTGCTCTAATAATAAAATTTTTAATGAAAATTTTGATAATTTCGTTGAACTGTATTATGAACAAAATGATAAATAATTATTTATTTATCATGATATATAATAATATTACTTTAAAAAAAAACATTAGACTTATAATCTTTCGACCAAAACTTTCGCACACTATATATTTAAATACATTTTTATCAAAAAATGAAAAAAAAAAAATTATTTAGAAGCAGTTTAAAGATCTAGAAGTGTTAAGGAATATTAAAACAACATAAAATTAAGTAAAATACTCTACATAATTAAGGAGTCAAATATTTCGCTTAAACAGCATCAAAATGTTGCACGTCTGTTATATTTCTCTTAAAAAATGTCATTATAAAGACTAAAAGTTAATAAATTTAATGTTCACTCTGCTTTCATAAAGAAATTAATTTTCAACTTAACCGTTTGGAAATATTTTATTAACATATTATTTGAAAAAACTTTATTAAATTATTTAAAATTTATTAAAGTAGCGCAACGCATAAAATAAAGAGCGTCTTGAAAAATCCTAAAATTATATAAAAAATGCCCTACAATATTGCATATTATATGTCTATACTAAAAAAATACCATAATTATCCATTTCTCTTTTGTATTTAAACGTCTTAGTTTTAAAAAAATTAGAAATTAAAAGTTTAAATTTTCTATTTTAAAAGCAATTTTTTTGTTAAATTTTGCGATTACTAATTTATGTTTGTGAGTGTATGAAATCTGTTGGAGTAAATAAAATTTATTACTTTAGTTTTTTTATAGCTTATTATCACTTATCGATAGACACTGACTTGGTGCTGATTCATTTAAAGCCGAAGCGTTTACGCATAGTTTATCAAATCTAGATGACGTCAAAAAACCGGGGTACAAAGTACAAGCAACAAATACTTCAAAATACAAATCTGCTTATCCCCTTGATTTTTTCATCATTATTTTGCAAATACAAGAATGTACTTTTAACAAATGATAATTTTTATCAGTTACCGATATAAAAGTAAATCCACTTAAACTATTTTAATCCGGAGCAAATTGATATTCAGATGCATAACGGAATTCTATATTTTTCAGCTTCATGACGTCGTACAACACGATTCGAGAGTAATCAGCTTAAATAAATTTAAAAATACATTTATAAGATGAATTAATCATTATTTTTAATTATATATTGTATTTTTATTATATGAACTGAGGCTGAAATATAATAGATAATATTTGAAGGAGCTTTCATTAATCTAAGAATCGTGTAATTTCAACCACGTGTTTTATTTTCTGGATAACCTTATATATATATAACTAACTCTCTAACTAACCTTTCAATTTCTTTTCCGACTCTTGGAATTCTTACATTTATTAATTAGAATTAAAAAGATAAAAAGAAACGCGAAAATCTTCATGTATAGTGGAAATGGTCATTTGAGTTTAAAATAAGAATATTTCTTTTTAATGTGATTCTAATTAATTTATGTCTTTAGAATGTGGACTAAATCGTCCAAATGAGTTACAATAGATGGAGGAAAACGAAAACCCACTCCATTATTGAATTTTACGATTTTACACTTGTGATTATTATAATGTGACTGTTCATTTTTTTTAACTTAACTTGACCCCTTACGTCGAATATAAAACATACAATTTAAGATTTTTTTTATTAGAAAAAACATGCAAATTAAATAAGGCCTTGTAAAATTAATTATTAGATTTATCTAGAAGCTGATAAAAAAATTGATTAAAAAGTTGCTGAAAATTATTAAATTTCTTATAAATTTTCTTTATTTAAATATTAATCAAATTTATTTTACTGATAGTTAATAAATTAAGAATTTTTTTATGGCTATAAAAATTACTTTTACATTTTTAGCCGTTAAAAAATTTACAACTTACCAAGTTATTTTTTTACAGCCTACGGTAACTTTTTCAAACTATTTTAATTAAAAAAAGCCATTGTTATATCGTACTTAAATGTATATTTATGTAACATGTGTTGTTTAACTTTAATACGTATCTTCTCATATTCATATCCATGTATCTCTTATGATATAAAAAAATATTGATAACAAATTTTTTACTATAGCAATTGATTTTGTACAAAAATAAAAATTGTTTTAAATTAAATTGCATGCGCTAGAATATTGAAATACAAGAAATCTCCACATCTTGCAATATAATTTGGCGCCATTACTTAAATGCATACTTCCGCTCTAAAACGATGTTCCAAGAAATAAAATTTGCAAATGTTTCAATCGTTTCGCGTGACGTTTTCGTATTAAATGGATGCGGAATTGCATATTTATTTCCCTCTGGAAATAGTTTATCGCGATGGGGAAATGTTGCAGACGCGTCATCGACATCAAATACTGTCTGTCGCATCAGCTGCGTCGTAAAAAGAATGAAAGATCAGCTGTTTCTTCCATTTTACCCATCTTCTTTCCAATTAGAAGCATTCTCTTGTCTGATAAAGAAAAGGTCACGGGTTTGAGAATATTTCTTTTTACAAATTCGAGCATAGAAACTTGTTTAGCATGGAGTTACTTAAGAAATTTAAAAGTTGTGTTTTCAAAGTACAAGATAAAATAAATTTTAAAAAGATTGCATAAAATACATGAAATTGTTAATTAAACTGGGGTAATTGAAATGCAAAACTAGATTTAGTTTGTTTAAATTCTCATGATTTGCTAAAGGGTTTTGTATCTGTGATATCTCCAATCATATGAATTTTTTACTAAAAATAATAATAAAATAGTGAAAAAATATATTTTAATATTAAAAGTTTTCAACTAAAGTAAAATTTATAACATGTCAAGTAGGAAACAAACAGAACAATATATTTTTATAAATTACTCTCGAATAAAATTACAAAGGAAATAGAAAAATTATGGTTAAAAATTAGGGATTTGTTATGTTAGATGTATATATATATATATATATATATATATATATATATATATATATATATATATATATATATATATATATATATATATTGCTTAAAAATAATGTAAGTGATTGGAAAAGCAAAAATGTAAGTGATTGGAAAAGCGTTTTTCTTTTGGTTAGAATTTAAATTAACTGATTTTGTTGCTATTGCATTATTTCCAACTACCCAATTCTGCAGACTGAGGGGTTATGTGATTCAATTATATAGCAATTTTTGAAAGAGTTTAACATCTTATTTCGTTATTTATTTTATTTATTACTGCATCTTTATATATAATTGTAAAACATTTTTAAAAAAATAAAAACTTGTATATTTTAGTATTAAAATTAACCGAAATGGGTAAGAAAAGGGAAAATCATAAACATGAAATCATCAAAATAATAGGAATGAAAACAAATAAAAAATAAAAACATTGGCTAAAAAAATTTTTTTTTAACCTATGATTTCATTTTTCTTTAGATACTGTTATTTTATACAATTAATCGAAGTAGTATCTTTTGTAGTCATCATTTGTTATTTGAATTCACCGAAATATTTATTTTCTAATATTGATAATAAATGAAACGCGTTTAAAAGTAATAAAAAAAAAATAACGTATACGAAAGAAATTAATTCTGACAATGACCCTACATTAAATCGCACTTGTCCTCAAACAGTTACTGACGGTGCCACCCGTCACCTATCCCCTCCAGCCGGGTGGCGTCAGCGGGTCTTTCTAAATGCTGCCACGGGAGACACCACTTTAGCACGTCCCGCCTAAAATTAGCCCCCTGAATCCCCTTGACACGCGGCCAGGCTACTCAGCGCGCGTGCACTCGCTTTTCACCTTTCTCCCTGCATTCCTCTAGGGGCATACGGTGGTAACACTAATTCAAGCAACATGTTATTGAAAATCATCAGGGGAATGATATCTGTTATCGAGTTATTCGCGTAGAAAGAAAGAGTAAAGCTGCTTTGTTTATGTGCGTGAACTGAAATGAATAGCGTATAAAAAAATTTTAGTTTATTTGATTAAATAATGATACATTAAATAATGAATAAGTTTAAAGATTAATTTATATTGTAACTTTTTTATTAATGTAAATAGTTGATAGAGAATTGAAATATATATTTATCATTATTATATTTTTTTTACTTTCTGTTTCGTTAGAAAAGGATTAATTTATTTTTTAAATTATAAAAAAACAGAATATAGACGTGAGAATTGTATTAAATCGTGCACATTTTGTTTCCTCATACCAGATATTTTTATTTTTTAATGTAAGATGTAATTTTTTTAGGTTGACTTACATAAAATTTTTAAAGTTTTTGTTTTATTTGTCAAACTTTTGTGTTTATATAAATGATAGATACTTTCTACTTAATATGATTGATTTTATTTAATTTTTCTTAACTGATATTAATCAACAATGATTAATGTATTATTAACAATTAACAAAAATATGTGGAAAATTTAAAAATATTAGAAGTTTTATTTCATGCACTAATTATCTTTAAGAAAACTATTTATTTTTTATTTTATTTGATTTTTCTTTTCGTAAAACGTCTTTTTTTAAATTAAATTTTAAGAAGTAATTTTTTTTTAATAATACAGTTTTAGACAAGCTATCGAATTAATTTAGCTATCGAATTAAAAATAGTAAAACGTTTCTTGTATTATTTTAATTTAATACATTAACTTCCCATTTTCGGAATTAAAATGTGACCAATATAATTTTTTACTTACTAAATGAATCAGCTATATTTAAGGTGATTCATACACTGCAAAACTCAATCTAAAACAATAAAGAATATGAAGTGAAAATCGAAAACAAAAGGAATATTTAAAAACCTGTCTTTACCAAGTGTCAATCAAAAAGAAGGAAAATATATGAAAATAAATTTTTCCAGGAACAATAAGATAATGTAGTGTAACTGCAAACTTTGTCTGGGATTCGCGTAAAACTTAGATTGAATAAAAAATTCTTTGAAAACGAAAAGAAAAAATATTCTAGGTTTTAGAGAAACTTAACATACATTTTTAACTTTTTTGAAGACGTGCATTATTTATTTCTTCCCCCCCACCCATCGTTTTGTGTTTCTTACAGAATAGGATGCGTAAAGTAAAAATATTTAAGTATCCTTTACTTATATGAATAAATAAAATAGGAATATTTTTCATTTCCAAAATATTTTTCTACCTTGAAGTATTCAGTTCAGCTTATGAAAAGAAGATCAAGAGCAAATTGGTACGTATACAAAGATAGAAGTTCTTTGAAAAGTTTACGGTAAGTTCTACGAAAAGTTTACATGATTGATCAAAAGTATCTGAATGATACCATTTTCAAAATAGATTTTTTTCAACATAAAGTGTAATACTATACATTTCTAATGCAGTTCTATCGGTATGATGTTATTTTTGTAGCATACCTTTTACGTGATTTTCAAAGCAAGGGTGACTTTTCTTTCGTTTTGTTGCACGTAAAATATAACTGATAAAAATGCACCTACAAAATAAGTTTCTTTTTAGAATTAGAACTTATTACTTTTTCTGTACTTTAGTTATTAAAGTAATAAAAATATAAACACTAAAAGTTCTTTTGCATCTGTTTTCTTCCTTCGGTTTTCATGGAGCAAAAATAAGCTTAGTATATAATTAATGTATGTATGGACACCCATATTTTGTTATCATGCAGTATACTATTATTTTTGTTCAAAATAAATTTCAATATATTACTTTATAAAATCTGTTGCGAATTCGCGGTGAAAATTCACCAAGAATTCACAACATAATTTACGTTTAGTTGTTTTTCATTTTTATATGTAAAAAAAAGAAAATAAATAAGACATTAATGTATTTTAACAATGTAAATTGTTTCAGAAGTTTTCAAGAAAATAAATAAAAATATAAATCAATTTAAAAAGATCTAAGATAAATTTAGATAAAATGTACCTCTAAAATATTAAAAAATTTCTAAAAAGTGCAATATGAATTATTTAGAATGTAAAGAAAGATAATCAGAATATCAAATAATAAAGGAAAAAATCGGAGTAAAATAAACATTGAAAAGTGTGAAGAAGAATTAATATTGGAATTAATGACAGGAAAATCATGAATTAATATTAAGAAAAGAACAAAATAAAAGCTTGTTCCTTTCTATCAAAGGGACCAGAGGAAAAACTTTTTTAGTTTATCTTTGTAGAGACTTTAAAGAGAAAGTAGTACACAAATTACCTTTTTCTAATGGTTTTGAAATGATGGAAAAGGAATAAAGACGTTGAAAAATTCACATAAATAAAAAGAAAATGAGAAAAGCGGAAGTTTTTCAATGCAATAGTTACTCATACATGCGGTATGAAACAATTTAGAAATAGTAAAATATTTTATATAGATATGTAGTTAATAGACAGAAATTGAAGACGTGGAGTATAATGTTTGTGTATAATATAGTGAATAATGTGTTTTCACAATGTTCAACATCAAATATTTAAAAAAATGTAGTCACTGAAAAGTTTGAAATACAATATTAAACTTTTTAAAATAGTTTTAATTCTGTTAAAAAAGACTTTCGTTTCTTGTTATATTATAAAAAGTTTGAGAGGGGGAAAAAAATATCAAAATTAGTGATATCATAAAAAAGAACATTTAATAGAAAAAATTTAATCACTGTTAAATTTCTTTTTTAAATTATACAAACATAGCCCCTATGTTTATAATTTAAAAAAGAAAATTCGGAATTATTCACATTGATTTTTAAAAATGCCTTCTTGCGTAATTTTCACAGAAATCACACAAGTTAGAATTTTAAAACTTCGCACGTTAGCACAGCTATTTTTAAACTAATATTATTTTTTAAGGCAGGTGTAGCTGGGTTGGCAACCGAATTGCTTAGCGCTCTGGTCTTCAGTTCAACAGTTCGTGGGGAACTTAAGACAATGTAATTGCAGAAATATTCCCAAATTAGAATATTTGCTGTATGAACCGTTTCTCATAAGATTGAATGAGAAATATCTAACGAAAACAAAATCAGAAAGCAAGCGTTGGACAATCAATAATAATTTTTAATGTAAACTTATTGCAAAATATTAGAAAATAAAGTAAGTATATCTGTTGTGAATGATAAATCTGCAAATAAAAAAATGCATATCATATTTTAATGACAAACAGAAATTTTCGAATAAAAGGTTTTCGTGCTCCAAAATTTTAATTTATGTTCTTTTCTTCTCTTCCATAAAAAAATTCCATTTTTTTAATCGTAATTTGAAATAATTTTATGTCCTAATCTCAAAAGCTAAAAAAATTTTATTTCTACTAAACATTTTTTAAGGAACAAAAAAAAAATTTTTTTTTAGATTATTATTCTATTTACTTTATGTTTTTTTGCAACACATGCGTACAATCCACCTTGCATAACGATATTTACCTATCCCGACAGTCTTTTATGGGCAAATTTAAAACTTTTTTCATTTTTATTTTCCTACAATCTTTGTAGCGTGAATCTCTCTTACTATTGTACTCGGACATCACTATTTTTTTATTTTTCTGTCCGACGAAGGTTAACTGCCAACCGGGAGTATCCCGTTACAGCGACATTTCTTTTGAAACGGCCACGTTCTCCTTGAATTCCTAACCCGATGCGAAACGATATATCGTCGCTTTGATGTCGTAAGACAAGGCCACGGCAAGGATGTTCCTTTTTACCCGTCTTGACCTTCGCGCGCCGCGAAGTCAGAGAACTATTCCAGGCACGTTCCTGTCGGTAGATTCTTGACAAATGCGACCTCATCAAGTATTCGCATTTGGAATGATGGTTTTTTTTTTATATATATTTCTGGAGTTTAGGAGCGACAACGGCTTTGAAGAGCGCGCTTGACCTGAGGTGCATGCCGCGGAGTGAGTGCGTGGATTGGAGTTATTCCTCCCTCTAGCCGCAAACGAACAGCTTTGGACTCGATAGTGACATCAAAATATGCACTTGAGCAATCCCACTTTGTTATGATTTATTACTAAATATAGCACTTTTTCTTGAATTTTGACAACAATTGTGAACTAATATTGACAATTCATTTTTATAAAATTTTTTTATTTAATAGACTGCAACTCAGTCAGAGGATTGAGCAGATTGTTTTTAACTCTTTTTAATTGCCTTGATAATATTTTTTCCTAGACAATTTTCTGCCCTATAAAATAGAAAATTTATAATATCTCCATGACTGTAACGGTTAGTGAAATGACAATAGCAAATGACATTTTGCATGTCGCTTCTTGGTGAACAATTTTTGATGAGCTCGAATTGCAAAGCAAATGTTAGTGAAATGCTAAATTTATAATAGAGATTAAAATCATTGTACTTGAATGCATTTAAATGCAAAATATTCGGGCCAAATCCTTTTCCTTGAATTTTATTCCTAAAAAAATGTAACATATTTTATTTTTACAAAAAATACCTTTCGCTGAATATTTAGCAATATAGGGCAAGTATTTCTACTTCCAGAAGAATATTTTTATGTTAGAAATATTGAAATTTATTTTACTTAAACGTTTTGTAGTTTGTATCCATTAGGTATCTTTTTTATTGGAGAAAAACGATTAAAAATAATGATTCAGAATTCGGTATACTAATTATTTTTTATTATTTTCAAGTAACATTTCTTGTATCATTTGTAAAAATTGATAGATAATTATCTTAAAATGGTTACAAATAAAGTTATTTTATTGATATTTTATATGATATTTTAAATCGGTTCATTTTTCCTTACAAGAGAGCATATTTTAAAAACTTCACATTTGAAATGAGTAAGAGTTACAGATTGGGGCAATTGTCTCATAATATCAAATTTTAATTAAACATTTTTTTAATGTTCAGTTATAATAAAAGGCTGCATTTTTAACTTTTAATGGATAAAATGTATTTATAATATTCATGAGACAAAAAATTTTAAAGAAAAATTTTGAATATAAAATAGATAAATTATCAACATCCACGGCGTAACTCTAACAACATTAAAATCTCCGTTATAATAATAGTTAATATTATATTAGACAAAAGAGAGAAATCTATCCATAAATTTTGAATTTATGGATCCATTTAACATTCATTTTAGGGGGCCATTTCTTCTGAACGGGAAAACAAATGTTACATAAATTTGAATAATAAGCTTAAAATTATTACAAAAATAGTTAAGTTTAGAGATTCATCTAATTAAATTATTATAAATAAAAACGATTCGTCTTTTAAACCCTTTTATTTGAGTTAATCACCCAATTTAAAAAAATACTTTTCAATGAAATGTTTCAATTGTAACTTTACAATCGTTTCAAAATTATCTTTAACATTTATTTAAGCAAATTACTTTTTTTTCCTTTTATTTCTGTGGAAGATTAGTGAAGTACAAAATTCTAACTTATTTTAAAATATTGGGTTATATTAAAATTTAGTGATATGAATTACTCTAACCTATATTGTTCAAGAACCCTGATTTAATTTTGAACATCATGACAACTGTGAATTTTATGCTGTTCTTATAATTTATTAAATTAACGCATGTTAATTAGCTGCTGTTAATGGTATTTTATAAAATGAAAAGAAATTACTTAAAAATTAAAATTCATCTCTTAAACTTACGAAAGTAAATGTAAAACTTTACATAGCATAAATGACATTTAAGAGAATAGTAATTAATCTAAGATAAACGAAGTAATAAGTGATGTATTTAATTCAAAATATAATCACACACATTTATCAACGTATAATTTTAATAAGATTTAATTTATCAGGGTTTTTCTTTTATGGAAGTTTTTTCTTTTTAGCACGTAATCCCTGGTATTTAAAGAAAATTTGCGTAAAAGTTCCATCGAAGTTATTTTAAGTTATTATATCTTTAACAAAATCTATTAAATAATTACAGATACTTCGAAATAAAAAATATTTATTTCTCTCTTTTCTAAGTTTATAAAAGCATCTCTGTTGAGTTGAAGTAATTTTAAACCATAAGTAACATAAGATAGTTTTATTTACTTACAATTTCATTTATATTCTTGTTCGTTATCTTTGTTTTGCATGAAATGGTTTCATTGATTTCGCAATGTATTTTATCACAAATAAATGTCGAAAACATTTTTTTATGTTTACTACGTCTGATTTTAATTTTTTAAGCACACTTTTTTTTATTAAATTTCTTCAATAAATTTTAATAAAATTATATCCTACAAAGCGAAAACTCTTTTAAGTTTTTAAGAAAAATGGGTTGCAAATAGAATTTCTCTGTAGAGAGAGGGAAGGATTATTTTATAAAGATTTATTTACAAGATGAGAGATATTTATTAATTTGCGAATGTCCAATCGATTAATATAATATCAATCTTATTAAAAAACAACCATGATTTTATTTTAAGAGATAAAAGAAAATACGTTTACGTTAAACAAGATGATTTCTCCTGAATTAGAATCTAATATTGATAACTTTTCTACATAATTTTATTTATATGTTATAATATTTTCTTGTAGTTCGTTTTGTAGAGTTGATACTTTTCACATTCAGTGCAGGTTTTTAATTGGTTATAAATAAATTATAGTATATCTGCCAAAATTAAAATAGGAATTTTTTTTTTCTTTTCTATTGCTTAATACTGGACATAGTATCCATTTGCTTGTTTTAAATTTATTTCTGTTTGATATTTTAATTTCTATAAATTTAAAATAACTTCAAAAATTTTTATGGAAAATATTAATTTGAGTAATCAGAAAAAAATAAACACACACATATTCATTTTATTATTATCTGACTTGCCAATAATGATTACTATAAAATGAAGAATCTTCTGGATTTCTTAAAATTTGTAAGAAGCTACTCAGATAATAACCTTTGCTGTGGACAATTTTTACCATTAATTAGAGTTATTCAAACAAACTAAAATACGAAACTAAAAATAGTTTAAATTTAAATAACTATTTTTCGTATAATTACTATAAAGAATAAATATTTCAAATCTTATAATAATTTTTAAAAAAATTATGTGATTTTATGATGTGGAAATAGAGTTACTATATGACATTAGTATCTTAAATTTAAGTTGCAATATTATCTTTTAAAAATATTTCTTATATATACCTCAATGAGTTCTCACTATATTTTATTTGACTTTTACGGAAGATAAAGTATTTAAATAATAATAAAAAAGTAATATTTAGAAGATTTTTTTCTATGGGACATTATAAAATGTATAATAAAGTTTTCTTTTTTTTTAAATAACTAAAATTGATAATTCTTTTAAATGACTCAAAAAGTTCGCATGAATCAATATTTTTGAGTAAAAAGATAAATAAAAATCATTAAATAGCGTAAATGAGATAAAAATGCAGTTTTTGATGCACAAATTAATAACCTTTCAATTGTAATCCGAAGCTTATTGAAGCATGGGATTCTCTAACAATGATCCAATCGATGAGGCATTTTAAATCGGATTTTTTGTGCGGTAAAAAAGAGTAAGAGCATTGAAATCATTGCACTTTTTAGGAGAGAAAAAAAGAATTTTTTTAGAATACGAAAGAACTTCGTATGAAGCGGTCTTCGACAGAATCGGCGAAAATCCTCTTTTCAATGATACAACAAACAAATCTCATTCAAAACCCACCGTTGCGTAAAAAGAAGGTTTCGCGCTCCACTGCCCTAATGTTTTCGCTGCCCTTGCGAATTCTCGCCAAGCAACGGCCTCAGCCAAACACAAGCACCAGCAAAAAGAACAAAGCTTCCACACATACATTCATCCACTCATACATACGCGCGTGCAAAGACTGTGCCTTCCCTTCCCTCTCCAACCCGATGCTTTATTTGTTTTGTTTTATTTCTTTCCCTGGTTCCTTTTCTTTTTCCACTCTTCACACAACTACACATTCCCATCGTATCTCCTTATTTATGGCAAACCTCAAGCAGCACTTTACTGTTGGCGATGATTTCATCGCCTTTTGGCGCGAACGGAAGGAAATTTCGGAGTTGGGGAAAATTTTCGGGAGGGGGAAAAATTCGCTGATTCAGTGTTCCGTGGATCTGTCTATGAGTGAGGATGCAACGCGTGCGTCTCTCTGCTCCCCGGGGTCGGGAGAGAACCGGCGAAATGTGATGGTGACAGGTGTGTTTCTGTTTTGGATTTTTATAATTCCCTCTTTGAAGCGGATGTGTTGCGGAAGTTTTCTCATCATCAGACGCAGCGCTCTCATGTATTTGTTCATGTCTCTCCTGGATATTTAGCGATCGCGTGTTTTTATCGTGTGTGTGTTTTGTGCTTCGTGTCTTTTTCACGTAAGGTGTGTTTTTTCTAGTCAAGACTAATTTGGATATACACAATGAAGGTAAGTAAAAATCTAGTTAACCATTTGCGTTAACTATAAACTCGTCTTTAACTTTTAATTCCGATTTTTTTTTTTTCGTTTAGTAAAGAGGAATTTTTAAAATCCTTGATAAAGTATATTAATCCTTGATAATTTTTTTTTTATCGAACTACATTTTAAAAATGCATTTCGATCTAAAGCTTAGAACTTTGAATCAAAACTGAATTTGATTTTGTTTAGAATAAAAATTTATTTTTTATTTTTTGAATGATTTCAATTTATGTAAATTTCTAATTTCTTTCAAATTTATAAAGCCTTGAACAAACTTCGGAAATAACATTGAATAAAATGAAAAAATCTAGAACGGAACAAAATAATCAGTTAATAATAATATTAATCGTAAATTAATAATATAATAAATCTTTATCAATAACATGAAATAAAAATATAAATGAAAATGGTTATAATTTAATAATTTCTGTTCTTTTTTACTTTCGTTTTTCAAAATTAGAAATAAGTAACATATAAGTTTTGCAACACTGCTAGACCCAATATGAGAGTAAATGATTATTACTATGAAACATATTTTCTTTGGCTACAAAATAATTTAAAAGGAATTATGTCTTGTGTCGTATGTTATAAATATCCGTTCGCCATTAATGCATAAAAGGCAAATATATACATAACTTTTGCAAGTCTATCCATTCACTCCAGCTGAAAACTTAATTAGTAATCGATAGAGTTGTAACCTTCTTTCGCCCCGGGAGTATGTTTATGTCCTGACGTCACACTTTCTCCTTTAGCCAATCGGCGCTTCGGAACGACACATCTAATCTCGTTCATTATACTATGTATCTTTCTACCGAATGCCTTCAATCATCATTCTGAGGTAGGGAGAAATTCTCGATTTTTGATAAGATATGTGTTTGAGGGGGGATGCGGTGGGAAAGAAAATGAAGAGGGCGCGCTGTTCTTCAAGGACGCGATATCGTACGGGTTGGATGCCTCTGGGAGTGGGTAGGTGAGGGATGCGATTGATCGCCGCGGAAATTGTACAACGGGGTCACGTCCACAGCTTTACGATGCCGCCTGGGTTTGGAGTAAGTTTATTTACTCAGATTCACAAGCTCCCTCTTTTTTTTTTTATTACGTTCGCAGATTGAAAATTCGTTTTCGGAATATACGTTCCGTTTTACTGTTTCTAATGAATAATTTTAATTCAATTGAAATTCGTCGCAAGAATTTTATAAGGTTAACCAGAATTATTAATCTTCTTAGGTTAATAACAATCATTTTTTTTTTCATGAGATCACCAACGTTGCAATTCTATAATGTTACACTTAACTTGATATGTTTTCGGTAGCCCAATTCTGCCGATTGTAACTGCTAAATACAGTACACTGGCCTCGTATTTTAAATCTCATTCCAATGATGAAGTTGAAGCCGGAGCTGGCACTTTCCTTTTTGTACCAAGAAATTGATATTGCTTCACCAGGGAATTCTCTAGTTTTAGCCACAGGAATAACACTTTTTTCAACCTTGTGTCTTCAGCTCTAGGATTATTACTTATAAGATGAGTTATTTTTGCATCTTTGATATAAATGCTCTTCTTTGATATAATACTCAATAATGTTACATAATTTGAAATAATATTCTCAAAGATAAATAGATCAATGATAAGATAGATATAAATTACAGACTATGAACAAGCTATATTTTCATGCTTAACGAACCAATATTTAATAATAGTTTATATATTTCATTTTTAAAAAATTTCTTCCGAATTACTTGTTACTCTTGATTTGAAACTCGATTTTCCAGATTCCATTCTTGTAATTTACAAAGTCCCTGTTAATTATTTATTTTTAAAATTCTATTAGATTGAAAGATATTTTTTTAAGATAATCTCAATCAAATAGAATCTTGCATGAAAATATATACAGAGATTCTGCAAATTCTAGATTCTACAAAAGAGCATTCTTCAGATACTGCCCTTTTGTGAAATCTTGGAATATTTTAAATTTAGGAGTTCTTTCTTAATTACTTCCACCTTTATTTTGAGCAATAGTAAACATTGTATAAGATTATTATTAATTTTACACTACATTTTTGTGTAAAATAGAAAATAATTTTCAATTATAGTTATTTGTAAATAGTTGCATTCCCCTGGTAATACAATCTACCACATTAGATTTAATTAATTTCCTACTCTTCCATGCCGGCGTGTTCTGAGACCAAATCTGAAAGACAAGCATAAATATTATTTGACATTGCCCTTCTTCAGATGTTTTTCTTAAATTATATACTATTTCCAGTGAGTAATTCTAGTGCCGTATATTAACGTTCTATAAATGCAATTAAAATTAATTATTTTTTTTATCTCAAGTCCAAACTACTTATAGCCCCGAAATATAAAAATGGAAAATGGTAAAGTGTAATTATATCTAGATTTTTTTGTTGTTCAAAATTCGGGAAATTTTTTTTTTTTGAATTAATCTTTAAGCGTCTTTTTTCTCTCTGATCTTCTTATATTTTTGTAATTTCTGTCAGCTGATCTCCTCCTCTTTAATCTTCTTTCATCCGGGGAGCAGATGATACTCCGGATCCCCTATCAATATCGGTGTGGAAATATCTACACGAGCGACGACGGAGAAGTCCCTGAGGCGTTCTAAAAGCTATTGCAAATCATGCACGTCGCCCGACAGGAAGAAGAGGCTTTTCAGGACAGCACCCCTTGGGGGTGGACAAAAATCCATTTCCCGCGCATCTCATACCTCCCTCGCATCACTGACACTTCCGATGCGCACTCATGGATTTTTTCCTTTCCTCCTGTGGGATGATTTGTTTCCCTCCTTATCTCTCTCTCTCTCTCTCTGTCTGCATCCCTTTTTTCTTTTCAAAATCTATTGCGAATCCTTTCTCTCCCTTTTCTCATTTTATATAGCAGACGAAATCTGGAATATATCGTTTGCCAAATGTGAATCAGGGGTGTTTGCATGTGTAGTATGAATTCCGCTTGCTTTACGTGATATTGAAAAATAGACTGGATAAAAAGCTAGGGGTGATCAGAGAGGATTGGAGGAAGAAAAGTTTTTAGTTTTGCTCTTGAATCATTGACATTTTCTATCCATTTTCCCCCAAGATACCTTTGATTGAATTTCCTGGTAAGGATTAGATTTCCCCCCCCCCTTTTTTTTACATATCAGTGAAAATTTTTCAAGCACAGCACATACTTTAAGATTATTAAAAGGTAATGCTATTAAATACTATTTCTATATTAAGATTCAATGTTTTGCTTATGTATACTTTTATAAATTAAAAAAAAAAAAATTTGAAAATTAAGCATTCAGTAATAAAATCTATACAATCGCATGCATTTTATTGAGGATCCTATATCAATAACAGTCATGTTTGCCATTGTTTATCTTATCAGATAAGGTGTTTTATTTTTGTAAGTTTGAAATAAGCACGCTTATTTATTATCAAGGTTATAGGTAATATTGCAATGCTGACATCTTTAATATATGTATATTTATATTATGCTAAAACATTTTTAAATGGTACATGTTATTTCAATTGGTACATCATCTATTTTGGTGAAAAAGAAACGATTAATCATAAACTTTTTAATATGCGCTATTCATTCTTTTTTTTTTTTTTTTTTTTTTTTTTTGTGATTCATACTATTTTAGCATTTTCTGCAAATGCTTTTCCAACAGAATTTTTCATATTCATTCATTATCAGGAAGGAAACTCGGAAAACATCCAAGTATTCATTTCGATAGAAGAAGGAAGGCAACATTACCATCCATAGTATTTGTAAACACATAAAATCTTCTACTTTTAAAAATTACTATTCTAAGTAGAATGGTAATTTTTAAAGTATTTTTACAATATACTATCAGTATTTATAAATTATAAGTATTGTATCAGTATTATTTTAATAATAGTGCTGAGTTTGCCATACAATTTTTTTTATTATTTAATAATTTTTAAATATTTATTTTATCTGTCTGCAGATTTTAAAAATTATATATTGTCATAAATTTCACGTTTTTTTCAGTGATTATTGTTTTAAAATTTCACTAAAATGATCATCTTTAGGAAATTCCAGCTATATTTAATAACAAAATTTTCTTAAATCCACTAAAATTCTTTTGGTTACAGTAATCTTAATCTCTCATTCAATAATATCATCTCATTTTAGAAATTCCCACCTCTTAAAATTCTAAAATACTTTCTCACGCCTTTTATTATTCAAAAGGAGATTTCCGCGCACTAAATGCCGCATAAATTCAAGCTGTGTCGCAGTTTGTTCACTGGACCAGCTCGTACATGTAAAAGAAAGTCCCTCCTCTTTTCACAAAAGAGCGCACTACAACCAAAATCGCTCTTTTTTTCCCTTTCTTTTCATAATTCTTATAATCTGTCTTAGCGGCAAGCCCTACCATTGGAAAAAAAATTCTCCCAAACTGTATCATCATCTTACGGCGGGAAGGTGAGGGAATATATACCGTTGATGACCTCCGAAGATCGTGGGAACCTGGGGGCTCTTGCCCCCCTTTAAAATCGGGGGACAGTCTTGGTGGTTCGAAAGAAGTGAGAAAGAAAAAAAAAATGATTGTAGTGAATTGTGTAACACTTACTTCAAAATTACCGTCGCGCCGTGAGGGAAATTTGTCGGAAAGTATACAGGGGTGAGGGGTGGTGAGGCGAGAGGTTCCCGACTTGCAGGTAAATCGACTTCTTTTAAACTGAGGATCGTGCTCAGAATGAGATTTGTTTCTCATTACTTTTCTTCAAATGGATAAACATTGTTGTAAAAGAGATTTCCTTGAAGATATTTTTCCTTTCATACACTTCGTTTGAAAACTGATAGAACTGACATTGGTTATATATCTTTTTATATTGAAACGTGATTACTCTTTTGCTAATCTTGATAAAAAAAAAAAAATTTAGAATAATTTTAAACATAATATTTTGCATAAAAAAAGGTACAGAAGTTTATTTTATGTGTTTAATACTGGAAAATCTTATGCTTGTAAATAGGAAGGAAATTGAGCATTCAATTTAGTCACGTGATGTCCTAAGCTATTAGTGCGGAGATATGTATAACACAGTTTATTAATGAAATAATTATTTATTATATTTTTTTTCATAATATTTACGCAATTTTAGCTTGTTCCAAAAAAACATTTTATTATTTTCAATTTTTTTCCCCGTTTAGTTGATATTAAAAAATCTCTTCGATTAGTAAAGTTTTTATGAACAATTTATATCAACTACAAAATTCCATTACTCCTTGCAGATCATTCCCAAAAATTGTTCATAAGATTGCAATTGTTATGGTGTATACGAGAGAAATAATCTTTATAGTACAATATAAATATAAATAACCGAAATGTAATGCTAGAGAAAAAAAAGTGCCTACTTCATTTTAAAGCCATCACCAACTGCTAAAGGAAGTTAACTCCCACTTCCACAGCAACCATGGGACTTATGGATCGTACAACAGCTAGCATCTTTTGTGACACTTTTTAACGACAGTCCGTCTTGGCTCATTGGTTTTTCTTAAAGTCGGTTCAGTGATTGACGGCTGAATTGGGTTGACCTCTGTCGACACCCCCTTCCAAACACTGGTCTGTTTACTCTGTTCTCGAGGCCACTCAACTCGCGGTGGGGCAGGTGCAAAGGTGACCCCCTCCCAATCACTCTCCCCAAACAGACTGTGAAAGGCGGAGTAGTCGTAAACTGGCATTGTATTCTCTGGTGTCGAAAGGATCAGCCCATGCCGCACCCCTTCCATTCCCTGCTCCATGCTTCTTTTCATTAGGCATAATTAGGTGCTGAAAGGAAAAGAAAATAGTGTCTGTCATCAGAAACTAAATACAATTCGTGCGCATCTAAAGCAGTACAAAGGTTTTTGTTTTAATTACACACAAGTTATTTTTTGTTAAATAATTATGTATTTCGTAGCATATACATATTTCTTTTAATTTTGATTTATCATTAATCATTATAAGTCATTTTTCATATTTGAAAAAAATATATAATTCTGTATTTTTTTTTAGTCTTTGGTTAATGCACACCATTCTTTAGATGACATGGCTAAATATTTGTAGAAGTTTCAGGAAGAACTATTTATTTTATATGATAAAAAAGAATGAAAAAAATATCTGCATATTTTTTTCTAAGCGTTTGGCAGCTAATATAGGGGAAAATATAAATCTTTAAATATGCGACACACTTTTTTCTACTAATAAGTGTTAAATAATTTTTAATGTATTTTTAATTTTTAGTGTGTTTGTATTGATCGTATATTATTTGCAGTTGAGTTTTTATTTAAAAAAAATTATAATTAAGAGTGTATAAATAGAAAATGAATTGCAAATGGCACAATTTTATGCAAAAGAGATTCTAAAGTTTATTTGACAAAAATTTATTTGACTGTCTTTTTTGGCTAATATCCGTCGGGGCATGTAGTTAATATTTTATTATTTTTATTTCAATGTACAAAAACTTGCCTCCTGTATTTAAAATAAAATGTAAAAGTCTGAGGATAATCCACAAATGTAGATTCCTCTTCATGCAGGGGACATATAAAGGGGTGGGGGGCGTTCACATTTACGGAAGTTGATTGTATTCTTTAAGTCTGTTTTCTGTGTATGCAACTTTAATTTGCGATTTCAAACACACATTAAAATTTTAAAGTACCCTTTTCAGTCTTTTTCTATAACATAAAACATTTTTATGGCATAAATAATTATATTACTCTGCAAATTTTTTTAAAATGTTTCTAAAAAATAATTAGTAATTTATGATTTACGTTTGGGTAATTATCTGTTATTTTGTTTGCTTACACGTTTCTTTTGAAATTAAAATAACTAAAAATCATGTATTCGCTTGATCTGTGCGTAAATTTATGCATTTTTAAATTAAAGCAAATTTTTCTAGAAATATTTGTACTACATTTACGAAATATATTTGGATGTTTCTTTACTTTAAATAAATTTCGTATATTTATTTCTTAAATAAAAATATTTTGGGCTAAATTTTATTATTTAATTTTCAGAATTGTGTTGTGTGATATCAAAAATAAAAATTTTATTTTATTTGTACCAGCGAAACTATCCACAACACAGAATTAATGTCTGAGGAAAAGTGTTTTTAATGTTTATTTTTCTTGAAAATATATACATTTTATACAGAAATATCTTTAGAAATATTTAAGGATTTTGATTCACGCTTAAATTTTGCGATATTAAAATATCATCAAGGTCTTTTTGGTCTGTGGTGTTATTTTGTGCATATTAACACAAACTCATGAAGTATATATTTTTTTAAAAAGGATAAAAAACGCAGATTTAAAGTATGCAAAAAATTATTAGTTATGTAATTGTTATATATTAAAATTAATACATTCATAATGTGCTTTTGTATTAATATAATAATTTTTATCTTGCTTTATTATGCAAAGGAGTAAAATCCATTTTATTCTTATAAATGATCTCTTTTCTCCTAAAAATATATAAATAAAAGCATACTTAAGTCTCACATTGGAAAGTTCAGAAGATTTTCTACACTTTCATTGATTGTTAAATTGAAGTAAAAGCGTCTTTCTGAGAGTTCAGTATGTAAAGAATAACAAAGAACAAGCGTTTTAAAGCACATAAAAGAAGTGCTTATAAATTTTCGAGAAGTTGTAACCAAAATATTAAAAAATTTTGTTAACTTTTTTGAAAAATTCCTGGCACATATACTTGCTGTATTGAAAACATGAAGAAATCCTGCTTTTTGAAAATATTTTATTGATATCAAATTTGTCATAATACTGTGCCAGTTTTTAGTGCAATAGTAAACTGGCATAGTAATAGCTATGCCAGTTTATTACTGCAATAATCTATTTAGTATGCCAGTTTAATGTATTAATGTTAAAACTGAAATTCATTTTGTTTTGCATTTTGAATATCAAATTCAAGTGAAATAAAGAAAATAAATTTACAACTCACTTAGATGATAACATAAATAAACTTGAATAGAATATTAAAAAAAGGCGGTATACAAATACTTATGCATTTAGCGACATCCTATTTCTATAACAGTGGAAAGAATATAAATAAGATACAGTTGTGCATATTTAATTCGAAACATGTCCTTTCTTCATTAAGTGTTTCTTGTACTTAAAAAGAACCGACCTGTCCTGAAACATTCCTTGGAGTTTTACTGAAAGAAAATAAAAAGAAGAAAATTTTATGTGCGATCTCTATCAAAGATTTCAAAGTATTTCGCGGAAAATAAAGCTAGTGCTTCCGATAAATAAATCTCTTCCCCTTTGATCTTAAAAAAGAATAAATAAATAAGTTGTGGAGGGGAGGAGAAGAGGTGAATTTTTTTATCTTACACAACATCTCACGTGCCTGCGGTATAACTGATATAAATCTCAGTTTGCAAATCCACTCCATCTTCTTTAACGTAGTCTATTACTCAAGCGTAGTTAATCGTCGGCAACGTTTGGCGCATATAAATGAGCTTTTTGGCATTGAAGGGCTAATAGATTTCTGGTGCTGCGCTTTGTCGGGTTTCGCGACACTTCTGTCAGCTTAAATTGATGTTAATTCTGGTGTAATCGCTGTCGGTGCTTGTAGATAGATACCGAGATTTTAAGTATTTTGTAATTTGAATACTTTATATCTCTATAATAAAGTATACTTAGGATCGTTTATTATATAGTGTGATGAAAGTGTGTCAACAAGAAAATTTATTAATGAGTATTCATTGTCATAGGTGTTTCAATATTAATTATAACGATAGAATTAGAATATAACCTTTTATCAGTGTTTCAGTGATCACAAAATTTATCGATGAATATTTAGTGTAATAAGTGGTTCCATAATTATAGCGTTAAAATTTTTGAATTAAAATATAACGTTTTATCAATGTTTTTTTTTTTTTTTTTTTTTTTTTTTTTAATAATTTTTTCAGTTTTAATTATTTGTGAAATGTGAGTAATGTGTATGTATACAAATTATACAGATTAGCTCTTAGAAACTTTTAGTCCAATTTGATTTTAATTAAATTTTATATATTTTATTTTATTTTTCAGAATTTTTATTAAAAATTCAGCATTAAGAACACAAGTATTTAATTATTTTGTTATTTTTAAATAGGTGCCAGAATGTACTCATTTACATGACACACCTACACGTATATACTGTATATATGTATATGTGTGTGTGTGTATGCACAATATATATTTAAATTAGACAGGAAAGACCTTATCTTATGGCATTAAATAAATTTATGCAGTAAATACTAATGATTATGTTCACATTTTTTGTGCATAGATATACATTTTCATGGATGCGTTTTGTAAAGTTGTTTAACCGTTCATTATTTAACCGTCATAATAGGCAGGTGCAAGTAAACGGGTGTTTCGATTGCTTATTTTCTATCTCCTCCTAATGCTTTAAAAAACCAAAGTCCCATTTACTGAAATTTTACAGCCCTCGTGTTCTGAACATACTTTTCGGCCATCGCTATCCGCTGGAGGATCTATAATTGCGACTCTTACGGCAACGTAATAACAATCATTACGTTACTTTTTATCATTGTGTTTCCAATCCCGGCTACTAAATGACAAATGACGATTTTATCCACTTTCTCTCCACTCCAGTGGCCTTTATTACAATGCTTCCCCTCCCCTCATCCCCTTTTTTTATGCTCATCCTCCCCCCTATACCCCTTGCGGCTACGTAATCCGGCATCACCAAAGAGCTTTACAAAGTGCGAGCTAATAGGCAAACCCACCTCTTGACCCCCTTCCCCTGCTGGCTGGCAGAGTGCCAAGGATGGGTTTATACTCTCTCTTCCTATTTACTTCCCCCTGCTCCATCTTTCATCTCGGGTAGTGGAGTAATCTCGTTTGTGTGGGGCGTGTGTGTGGCGATGGTGGATTTTCATTCATGCTCTTGCCCTTATCCGAAGGAGGGAGAGGGGAAAGGGGGCAGCTTTATGAATGATGTGGATAAAAATACTCCCATATAGCGGAAGAATGCTATGTGGGAGACGTATCATTCCGCGACAAGTATGACCGATGTTGATAAATAGAACTATAGGTGAGTGACACGATTCTACTCGGAGATACTGCGACACAGGCGAGCACTGTGTCACTATCACATTTTTTCTGAGGAATATTTACAATAGTAATCTATCTCTCACTTTTTTCTATATTTTTATAAAAAAATCTTTCCAAAAATATTCTATAAGATTTCAGCGTGCTGAAATTACTTACAAACTTTTTTAGCGCGATAAATTATAGTTTCCGTTTATTAATTTTGATATATTTCTTTTTAAACTTTAGAAATTTTCATTTGAAAATTTATGAAAATATAGATAAATTATTCGAAATAGTTTTTATTTAGTACTTTTTACTTGAAAATATTTTACTGTAGAAAAATGCGTTTTTATATGTAGATCCCAGATAAACTGATGTGGTTTCAAATGTCATTAAATTATAATGGTTTTCCATATTCAGTACACTACTGGAAATCGTTTCATATATTTTTTTTTATAAAGTTATTATTTAAATTAATAGTTTTCAATAAATTTTTAAAAATGGAACAGAGCGTTTTATAGTATTTTTTCATTTTGCTGAGTGACAGTGAATTCCTGTTTGAAAAACCATAAAACCGCTTGTTTGCATGCTTTTTCATGATTAAACAAAATTTTATTATTTTGTTTTTACTTTCATCTTGTTCATTTCGATAGATTTCATACATTTTTTTAATTATTGAATCGTTACATTTAGATATAATACTAAAGTCAGTTTTTGATTATATTAGCATTGTCCTCTGGGGCAGTAAATTATCTCAAAGGAGGGGGCTTTGACACTGAGTGATAAGTATACTATGAATGTTGTGAAGCATTTTGGTACCTACCTCATAAATGATCTTCCGGGAGAACTTTTCATTAATTGTAGGTCGTATTCACTTATCGCATGGGAAAAAACCTCGAAAAACTCCCAAGCATCTATGTTGATAGTCATGCGTGAAGAGAGTAGAAACACAACATCAATCACCTATTTTTCAACGGTGGCTGAGATCGAATCCGAGCGTTATCCAATCATTAAGATAGAAATTTTTCTCTAGTCTAGAGGGAGAGAGAGTATACTAAAACTTTTAAACTTTAATTTTTGAAAAATTTCCAATCATACTAAAAATCTAAAAAAATTCTGCATTTTTACATGTTAGGAATATTTTCCTCGGTTGTCCATATGCGCTGCTACAAATATCAAAAAATAATTTAGTTTAGAAGATTTAGATTGAATGGGAAAAGTACATAGCTATTAATTTGGAAACAAATCGGAACTTTTCTAATCAGGAAATGAAACTTTTCAAAACCTATTTCGAAATAATATATTTCATGGAAACATTTAATATAAAATACTAATTATGACACAATCTTTGATTCAGTATTTTAAAAAGTATTAATATAAAAGATGATACTACATTGAGATATGTGATTTATCATTGCATTGTAAATTTAGTTGTTTATTTAATTATGTATACAGCTTTATAAGAATAATTCTGGAAAATAAAGCATTTAATTTTTTTGCTGTTATTTATAAAAGCAATACAGTTTGCCTTTATTTTATTTTATTTATTATTTTTTTTGGTGGGGGGGGGGGAACTTTATAAGCTTAATATGTGCACGTGATTAATATAACACGAGTGCTCTTCATAATATAGTTTATAAAGCTGAGGCTTCTTTAAATATCAATTGACTATTAATTCTGAAAAATATACTTCGAAATTTTCTTTACACAAAATAGCCACTAATTTTACTTTTTTAATAAAAGTTTAACGAAGGAATTACGCCTAATTTGAGAGAGAGAGAGAGTAATCTTTAAATGAAAAGATAAAAAGCAATTTAAATTTATAATTTTTCTCGCTATACACATCTGCTTGACCTACTTTGTTTTATTTAAATTATAATGATAAAAAAAGAAATATCGCTTATTATTCGATAGTGGTACCCGTTAATCAAATGCTGGTACCCGCCAACTAAATTCATAAGTGATCATGTGATAAAACATGATGGTACTGGCTAGTAACTAAATATTAATTACTAAAAATGTATGCATTATCATAATATATACATTCTCTATAAAAAACATTTCATTTAAATTTTGGCTCAAATTTAGCTACCAATAAATTCCTGACTTGTTTTTGGTTAAAAATTTGATGAGAAATATTTTTGAATAAATTAATGTACTAAGTTCAAAAAAATATTAAAAAAAGTATGTTTACACTTTGAGACTGTACCTTTGATAATGGTAAGTGCTGTTCTGGAAAGCGTTTATAAAATACCAGCTGAAGGAGTACACCTCGTCATTTGATCAGGGTTCGAAATTACTTGGTGATCCATGTAATTATACAAATATAGACCAAAATTTACTATTTAATTTTTGTTAAAGTTTCTGTTACTTTGGGGCTTACATTTTTGATGTTGTTGGCAGGCTCGAGCAGCAATGAACCGACCTACTAGACTGAAGATAACGGATCTGAACCCGCATTTGTCATGCATTCTATGCGGGGGTTATTTCATCGATGCCACAACCATCACAGAATGTGTACATTCATGTAAGTATACTAAATAATTTTATGTATTAATTAAATTAGAAACGTTTTTTGTGTTGTATCTTCCTAGAACATTTATTTTTACAAAGCAAATATACTATATCAAAATCAATTATTTTCTTTCATTTTTAATTAATTAATGTGGAAGCGTCTGTGTTCTAATATTTATTGGCTTTGAAATTTCAAAATTATTTTTCATCAATATAATGTTATGAAATTGTGTTAGAATAAAAATTTTTGTTTTTATTCAAAACTCTGAATTTTAATTGTTTTACTCAATCAAGAGTTGAGTTTTTATGGTACTATAATCGTTCTCTCTAAAGAAGAAATTCGAGTTCATTGGGTTAAATTGAAACTTTTCAAAGTCGTTGTGTTTTCCTTTTTGCACTCATAGCAAAATCTTGCTTAGTGTTTAAAAATGAAACATTCGGAAAACGTGTTCAGTTTATATATATATATATATATATATATATATATATATATATATATATATATATATATATATATATATATATATATTTATAATTTTAGCCCGTACTTTATATTCGTTGGAATAGATGTGTACATGGAAACTTCTTGCATGCAAAATGAGGTTTTGAAAACTATATGCTTTCTTTAATATTTGAAATTTGAGAAATATTTATAGATACTTAAATTAATAAAAATACTTGTGATTAATAAAAAAAAATTATATTTTGGTATTGTTATAATTTGACGATATATTGAAATAAAATATTTTTTAGAGAAGTAATTTTACTGGAAATTTTGAAGTGGAAAAGTATAAAATTTTTCTTATAATGGAAAAATAAAATATCTGATTTTTGAATTTACATTAAATTTAAATAAGTTTGCAATATTTCTATTTGACATCTGTTTTGAAATTATTGTACGTAAAATCTCTGGTAAAAAAAAATTATTCATCCTCTATAACAATTTTTTTATTAATTCCTATGTAATAATGATGAAAAAAATAATAGTTTATTTCAAAATTGAAATTTTTACTGTCAAAATTTGTATCGCATTCGAGCAATCGTGTAGAATTATCTTTTATCAAAATTTTTTCTGTTATTTGTTTTCTTCTCACCTTCTCAGATTAATTTCGCATCATAATGTTCTCACTTTTTTTTTCGGATAAAAAGTGCATATAGTATCTAATCTTATCGACTATTCAACTAAAAGTTATTAGTTTATTTAATTTTTGTAAGGCATTCGACATTGACTTAACTTTGAATGCTATTTCTGTCATTCAGAATCGTATGGGGAATCAACTCCGATAATTCTGGAATGATCCCTAAGAGGGATTTAAGCCCAACCCTTCCCCGCCAAATTCCATTCATGCTGAGTTATTGTCATCTTGAGTGAATGGGAGTGGAGGTAAATGTGAACACCCCACCTCAACGCAAGCCACCAGCTTATGTTTAAATCCCTCAAATACTATACTTGCTAATTCATCTTTGCGAACGGGTTATGAGATCTCTTTGAGAAAGTGAAGCTGTTTTCGTAATTTCAGTTTTGTGAAGAAGCTAAAAAATATGAGATTGACTTCTTTAAAGTGACCCCTTTGTTTTGTTTTTCAGTTTGTAGAGCATGCATTGTTCGTTATCTGGAAACAAGCAAATACTGCCCAGTGTGTGAGGTACAGGTGCATAAATCCCGCCCTCTACATTACATAAGGTAAGTTTGTTGTTATTATTGCTATCTGAATGTTTAAATTAATTTCTATTAATTCATATTATTCAGTACTGAAAAGTTAATATATAAATAAATACTAGATTATATATTAATATAAGAATCATTGATGGAAAATTTTATGAAACATATCGAAATCGCAAAGTTTTAGGGAAATCATTGGATGGATATCTAGAGTATCAAAAGAAATCATTACATAAATTATTATTATTATTTTTTTTTTATTTTTGAATAATGCAATACTTAAGAAAAATAAAATATATTAATCATTTATGTTCAGTAAATTTTTACAGTACGCATTTTTTTCATTACCGCTATGTGAAAAATATTACGCTCTTTTGTTGTAAGGAATGCATTTATGTTCCTAAACTTTATACTGATAATAGTTTTTGCATTTCATATAAAATAAGTTGTGAGTGCATTATTATAATTCCTTAATAATTGCTTATAATTAGATAATATTTTGTATGCTTCACAAGAGAAATGATGTATTTTGTAGCATATACTAGGTTTATCTTAGTTTCATCATATTTTTAACAATTAGAGATACATTTTTATGGGGTGTTCAAATTTTCTTTTTTTTTTTAAAGTTTATATATTTGTTTAACTATAAGCTTTTTTTCATTTAAAAAAAAGAAATTTTATCCAAAAATTTGTAAAAAAGGATACACATTTATTTGTTATAATCTTATAATCTCTTTTTAATCACTATTCGAATTTGCCATAAATCACATAAAGTTCTATTTCACGAAACTCTCGTACAAAATTGCTTTAATGAAAATCTATTAAATGTATGTGTATTTAGCATGAAAGTATAGATCAATGACTTGAATATTATTCTATCTGTAAAATTCTATTGTAAAATTTTAAGAATTACTTTATATTTTTCTGTGTTCTAAAAAAATAAT
>JAPDSC010092947.1:10297-25094 GCA_026290005.1 Latrodectus geometricus | reverse complement strand
ATATACATATATATATACATGTGTATTTTCATATTTTAATTGTATTTTACTAGAAAAGTAAATTTTGAAGCAAATACCTGAAATAAAATAAACTGCATAAGGAGAGTGTTGGCACTTCATATAATTATCTATAGAGTTTCTAGTTAAGATTTTGTTAGCATAAATATGGTATTAAGTAAGAATTTATTAGCTTTTGATTTTATTGGCATAAGAATAAGTCAATCAAGCAAAGTTTCTATGGCAATCATATTTTTAAAGAGGGTAGTTATGAAATTCGAAACCATCAGCTTTAAGCTGGTCCTAGGGGTGTGAGTTTTTGTAGACGTAACAACAAGAAGAAAGGAAAATTTATCACCAAGGGATGTCGACGCGAGCAAGAAAGCATAATACTAGTACGAATCTATAATATTAGGTTGGGGAAAAAGAAATCCATTATTTTTACGTGAACTTTTTGTAACTTCTTTCAGATTCGCTTTGTAAAAAGGTTTAAAACAGTTTTTATGTAGATTTTTAGGTCTTGTGCGAAGTTACGACTTCTGACATGCTGTCAAGTTTGATAATTTTTCATATTTTATAGACATTCTCGACAATGTTGTATCCATGCGAGGTGCATTTTTAGCATCCAAATACCCAAACGGAATCGACGAAAAAAAAAAAAATTGCACGTAACTGGTTGTTATAGTCTTATATAGGACGATAAACACCTTTCACAATTCTAGCCACCCGGTTATCTTTTTCGCCGTTACAAGAGAAAAAACGAAAATGTATCGAATTTTCTGTTTGTTGTCTTCCATTTTTGATACCTTGTACTCATAACTGAGTTAATCAAACAAAAAACCGCAAGAGAATATTTTAGTGTCAAATGTCACCTTTCCAACGAGCATAAATCTGAAATTGTTTGATAGATATCTCACGAGATATCGATCACTACAGACGTCTACCGAAAAAATAATGGATAACTTTTTCCCCAACCTATATATATAGAAATCCAGTTTTTGAAAACAATTGCATTGTTGGTATTTATGAATATCGAGGAAGATGACTCATGATTATTTTATGGATTGTAACTGCTGAAGTACATTTTGTAATACAAACTTTACGCGTTTACAAAATACACTTCTACAAAGTTTTCTTAAAACTCTCATATACCACCGAAAACCCGAATGCTTTTAAATAAATTCCAATGTAAAAGTTTTTTTTCCCGCACAAGAGAGCTAATTAAACCGAGACTTATACTATGATGTGACAAAAAAGTGCCCTCAAAATGTGTAAAAAAATAGTGGATTTACAGAGCCTTTAGGTCACGATGTATTGTATTCAGACTCATTTTTCCGAATAGGAGCGGTGTTCGGACTTTTTACTGTCGCAAAAGTATGTCGAAATATAATATAATTCTAAATTTATCAATACAAAATCACTTTACATGTACTCTGAAGACAATTGTTGATCTGAAAACTCAGTTACCTAAAAATGCCTTATATTTTTTTCTGAATTTTGAATAAACATATAGCTTCTTTTATGAAGCACATTTACAACGCAGGAATAGAAGAAAGGTTGTACTCATAGCTCTCTCTCTTACACACCCACCCACACCTGCTTTTCAACTTCAGTAGGTAGTTCAAATCGCCAATGAAATCACCAATGTGTTAAAAAAGTGGAACATTAATGAAATATAATTGCTCAAGTTTAACGAAGTAACACTCATCCTTAACTATTCAAGGTAATGTTTCTGTGATCATGCGCTCGTGTTTTGAATTTTGTGGTTTATTGATTGTTTAGTTTTAGCTAATTATTTCTTCACTGTTTTTGCTATTTCTTTTTAATTGCCATATATGTGTTCACTATTTGGAAATTATCCACTAAGAAGTTTGCAATCTTCTTTTTGAAGATTTACTTCAAATAGAAGATTTTATGAATAAAAAATTAGATTTCATTTTCTATTTTTATTTAGTAATACAGGGAAAATAATGCACCAACATCAATCCGAAACGAAAAATTATCTTTGTATTTAAATAATGTCCTAAGTTATTACATTACTACTGTAATTTTCAAAAAATTAATCATTAAAAAATCAAGTTAGAATATAATTCTTTTCCATATAATGTTTTGTCATATTATAAGTAAAAATCGATTTTAATATTTTTGGTAGTTTTTTAGAATATTTTCTTCTTTACATATTTTGATGGTTATAAGAATAAACTATCATTTAAACAAATTAAGATAAAGATGAAAAGAGTCATAATTAAAAAATTTAAGTTTTAAAATGATATCTTTCCCTTATGCCCTGAATATGTTCATTAAAATATATTTGAAAATGCGGAACCTTTCAATGAAACTCTTAAGGTGTTAAAGTAATTTTTTTTTTTTGAAAATCTGAAAGAGTAAACGGCTTATCTTTTTTCTCGAAAAGAAAAGAGCTATTATTAATGCCATTGATGATGGATAGTACTATTTATGCTTGTTTTATACCTAATATAATTTTCTTATGTCCGTGAAAATATGCATCATTTTCCAGGTTTCCTCTTTTTTTACTTTCACGGATGGATGGAAGCAGCACCATAATCTTCGTTCGTTATATCGATTAAATTGAAGGGGAAGAACTGTCGTTTGTAAAATTTTTTAGTTTTTATTTTTCGTCATGCTGATGGTTGAGGGGCTTTTTATGTCACAAAGTAGTATTTGTTAGATTAATGTGATTCTCTGCAACCGGCATTAAAAGATTATACTTTTGCGAACATCGTGGGATGTTCTGTGTACATAATTTTTTTTTCAGTTTTAAGCACAAAAGTAATGATTTCTATGATGGTTATGGATTTTCTTTCTCATAAAATATAACTTATAGATAATTTTTAAGAACTTCACAAGGGAAAGTTCCTATTTATAGAGACAAATTTCAGGCACAGTCTTGGATTGTAAAAATACTTTTTATAATGGAATAAATAAATTTACATGAATATACTGAAAAGGATATTTACTAATATATCATAAATATTACAGGAAAATGATTTATTATTTTAATTCATATAATAAACTAAAGAGAAATTAATTAAACTTAAGAAATTCCCTAACAGCATTTCTCATGGATAAAAGTCTCTGAAAGTTCAAATGAGAAAATTATATTTGCACAACTTTTTAATATGTATTTGTGTTTTTACTCGTATTTTAAGTAATAAAAAATTAACGTACTTTAATGAATAAAAGATTTGTTAAAAATACTAACGAGAAGTTATTTATTTGATCTTTTAAAATGAACGAAAAACTTTGTAACTAATCATTATAGGAGAACATAAACTATAGAAAAGTTTACAAGGGTAATATATATACATTAAAAAAAAAGAGCTTTTAAAAACATTTTGCGTAGTGTTTTGAGCTTTCGGAAAATGTTGGCCACCAATAATCTGAATTATAATGTTTATATTTTCTCATGCGGAGTGCTTAATTATGGAAGTATAAAATATATACTTATGTAAATTGGAAAATTATTTTGTCTAGTCTTAGAAACTGAATAATATTTTATATTTTAGGAAACTTAGCTGTAGTTTTAAGTTTTTGAATAGTTATCGTAATTTAAGAACACATAAACTTTATTTCCCTATAAGAAGTTTAGAAAGTAATTTAGAATATATATAATATCCGAACAAATTAAGTATTTATTAGCAAAATTATCAAGGGAAATTAATTACCTAACTGCAGCTCAGTTTAATTTTCTTTTCTTTTTCTTTTAGACAAGAATATTTACAGACTATCCTTAAAAAACTTGATTTAGAGACATTAAAAATATTGAAAATAGTCTAATCAAATTTTTTAAAATAATTAAACATTACAAGTAGTTTTGAATTTGTTTCTTATAAATATATTCTATCAACTTGAAAGATACTTTAAAGCCTTTTATTTAATTGAAATACACAAAATATTTTTCTAACAAATACAAAATAAATATTAAAAAGTTTGGTGGGGGGAGGATATTTCTTAATATTTTCATCGGGATAAAAGATTAAAATATTAAAAATAATTCTTCCTACAACTATAAAAAGGGTTGATGTATGAGGCCCTCAATTTTTTTTAACTAATACTCTCTTTCTATACTTGTCAATCATTTTGTTCATTTGTTTTAGTTAACAAACATTTTGGGTCACTTTTTAAAGTTCTATAAACGTAGAGTTAAAAATAATCTGTACTTTTTTATTTTTTAAAACTCCAATTTTAAATGCCAATTTTTTGCTTTCACTTTCTATGATTAATAAACCTTAAATAACACTTAACATGTACATAATGTAATTAATCGTAAATTCTTTGTTTTAAAGAATTATTAGTAGTTGTAAAAGAGAACTACTTTTCAAAAATATTGTTAATATTCTATTTTTTATTGATTATATGATAATATTAATACAGTAAGCGTAGTAATTGAAAATTAATAAAATTTTTTTGTTAAAGTTACTAATGAAATCTCATTGACATCTATCCTTGGGAAGAGAATCCTTGAGCAGAAGATGTAAAATATCTTTAGATTTTTTACTTAAATTCTTTAATAAATCTAAACCTGCTTCAAACATGTTAAATTTTAACTTCTTTTTGAAATCCATAATTTATTTGTCAAGGTTTCATGATTTACCAATACTTCTTGAAACATTAATATACTGATATTTTATTCAAATTTATATGTATAATAGAAAAGAAATATTACAATCCAATTTGAATTAAAAAGATAAATATTTTATATAACACATTTTAAATTTAATGAAATCATAGTTTTGTAAAATAATATCTTCCTTAATTTTTCCTTTAATTAAAAAAGAAGACATTGCCATGCAAATCTAAAAAGTTTTTAATTTATTGCCTTGATTAGGAGAAAGAAGATCATCTTTCATGAACTACACTGGAGAAATTTAATTTAATAAATTTAATCATTTCGTTTTTGGATAATAAATATGTACAGTTAAAACATTTATATTGGTGTAAAGGGTGTAATTTTTAATACTTAATTAAAATTTAAGAACATAGAATGCAAAACGTATTTGCAAAATATTTTGTTTATTTCTTTTATTAAACATTTTCTATCCATTTATTTTCATTTAAGTGATGTTTTATTAGCGATTAAATACATGTTAAGATGAATTTGATATTACGTTTTTGGTAATAATAATTAATATAATTAAACAAATATTTTAATTATATATAATAACAAATATTTGTAATAAAAGTTAATGAACATTTAAAATAAGAAATGCAAGAGAAAGTTTTGTCTTTATAAATGGCAAAATTATTTTAATATGGCAAAAGTGATTATAGAAAACAGATATTTTTATATATATTATAAAACTCTGTGTCATGAAAAGCTCCAAAAGTTTTTATACTCAGTTATGTCATAAATAAATATAAATATTTAAATCTGAGTATTTTTCATAGACTGAAAACCAAAAATAGATTAAGATGCATAACACTAGATGGGTGATTACACTAGACCCTATAGATGGGTGATTATAACAGTTTGACCAACACAGCATATCAAATATTACGTCAAATTAAAAACATTATAAAAACAACAAACAGTACAATTTATGCTTTGTTTCTATTGAAATTTATACATAGAATATAATTACTATGGTTATTGAACAAAGTGGAAATTAACGTTTTCAGTTATGCATTGTGTGTGTGTGATCAAAGTATAACGAAATATATCACAATCTATTGAAAAATCAACAAGAAAAAACGAACTGAGGGCAATATGAATTTCAAATTGTAAACTAGTATATTTTATTATACTGCTTTTTGGGGAAAATCACATTTCTTTTAAAAAACAATGTTACTGAGTTGTATTATTAATTTTAACTCAAAATATTTTCATAATGAGAAAGTACGATTTCCTTTAATTGTTTTGATCGTGTTATTTATAATGTTATTACTGTTAAATTTAATTGTGTTTAGAATTTTAAACTATTCCTTTGGGATCTTAAACACATAATAGTAAGTAAATTTAATTATGAATGAATTCGTAATGAGTTCAATATTAGATAATATATCTATTATCAAAACCAAAAAAAAAATGTAATAAGTAGCTTAATTTTTTAACGAAATACTTTATAAATATGTTTCATTCAATTGTATGTTATGTTATTTATTAACATGAAAGAATAAGTACATATAAAAAATAAAATTGCATTAAAAAATTAAAGAGGTTTTAATTTTTATTGGCATCAAGAGTTTTGTTGACTGAAATCATTATCAGTTTTGAGCATCTTGAGCACAAAATCATGAATTATGACCTCACAGTGATTTATTTTTAAAACTTCTTATAGAAAAAAATCATCTTAGATGACAACATTTATTTATTAAGTAAAATGTGTGGTAAAACTCTAATAATATCTTTTTATTTAGTTTATAAAAGAGTAACTTACATAATATACAGGATTAAAATCCTTTAAATATTCATCAAATGAATCTTGAAAACTAATAAATAAGATGTAATTAAATAATATGATTTCAAATCACCGTATTGTGTCAATCTTTATTTTGGCCAAAATCATTATATCGATATATTCTTTTTTTAATGAAAATGCTGAATTTCGATTTTAGATTTCATGAATTTCAAATTATACTGCGATGAAAAAATAATTCTAGTTAAAAGACGTTTTAATCAATTAAATTTAAGCTAATAAGATCCTGTTTTATCAGCCTCATTTAGAATGATTTTGTTATTGATTCGCAGCTGAAATGGGGAACTCCGGATTTTTCAGTGGCATGCAAAGTGGGTAATATATTAAATTAAAATAAATAACCTTTCGTCTCGTAAGCTTTCTCCTGAAAGAAGACACAAATAAAATACAAAGACAAAAAGTGTTTAACTCGAAATTACTACCACTGTTATTTATTTAAAATTTAAGGTCCAATTTATATTTTCCAGTGTGATGACATTTAAAGGCTTTAAAATAAACTTAAAATGCCAGTGAATAATTCGTTTGTTAAAGACATATAAAAATTATTGAGATTTTAAAATTTACGTATGTAAAAAATAAACAAATAATTTATTTAAGAAAAAGTTTTGTTTTTTTTAAAGAATAAAATTAACTATTTCTTCTAAATTTATCTATTATGTAATTTTAATGTGTGTTTCTTTAGCTTAAACATTTTTAAAGTAATTTTGGTTTAACAGTTTGCATTTCCTTGCATTTAAAATGATCATATATGAACGCATGAGATAAAAAAAAAGAACGTTCGAGTAATTTAAGAAATTCTATTAGAATAAGAAATATAATATTTTTCTTAATCTTAAATGCAACTTATTACAACTCATGAAAAATTTCATATTTTATGATGATAATTTCACTTAAAAATTCCTTGTTTGTACTACAACCTATTTGTAGTTTTTCAAAACGAGTATATATATATATATATATATATATATATATATATATATATATATACTCGTTTTGAAAAACTACAAATAGGTTGTAGTACAAACAAGGAATTTTTAAGTGAAATTATCATCATAAAATATGAAATTTTTCATGAGTTGTAATAAGTTGCATTTAAGATTAAGAAAAATATTATATTTGTTATTCTAATAGAATTTCTTAAATTACTCGAACGTTCTTTTTTTTTATCTCATGCGTTCATATATGATCATTTTAAATTCAAGGAAATGCAAGCTGTTAAACCAAAATTACTTTAAAAATGTTTAAGCTAAAGAAACACACATTAAAATTACATAATAGATAAATTTAGAAGAAATAGTTAATTTTATTCTTTAAAAAAAACAAAACTTTTTCTTAAATAAATTATTTGTTTATTTTTTACATACGTAAATTTTAAAATCTCAATAATTTTTATATGTCTTTAACAAACGAATTATTCACTGGCATTTTAAGTTTATTTTAAAGCCTTTAAATGTCATCACACTGGAAAATATAAATTGGACCTTAAATTTTAAATAAATAACAGTGGTAGTAATTTCGAGTTAAACACTTTTTGTCTTTGTATTTTATTTGTGTCTTCTTTCAGGAGAAAGCTTACGAGACGAAAGGTTATTTATTTTAATTTAATATATTACCCACTTTGCATGCCACTGAAAAATCCGGAGTTCCCCATTTCAGCTGCGAATCAATAACAAAATCATTCTAAATGAGGCTGATAAAACAGGATCTTATTAGCTTAAATTTAATTGATTAAAACGTCTTTTAACTAGAATTATTTTTTCATCGCAGTATAATTTGAAATTCATGAAATCTTAAATCGAAATTCAGCATTTTCATTAAAAAAAGAATATATCGATATAATGATTTTGGCCAAAATAAAGATTGACACAATACGGTGATTTGAAATCATATTATTTAATTACATCTTGTTTATTAGTTTTCAAGATTCATTTGATGAATATTTAAAGGATTTTAATCCTGTATATTATGTAAGTTACTCTTTTATAAACTAAATAAAAAGATATTATTAGAGTTTTACCACACATTTTACTTAATAAATAAATGTTGTCATCTAAGATGATTTTTTTCTATAAGAAGTTTTAAAAATAAATCACTGTGAGGTCATAATTCATGATTTTGTGCTCAAGATGCTCGAAACTGATAATGATTTCAGTCAACAAGACTCTTGATGCCAATAAAAATTAAAACCTCTTTAATTTTTTAATGCAATTTTATTTTTTATATGTACTTATTCTTTCATGTTAATAAATAACATAACATACAATTGAATGAAACATATTTATAAAGTATTTCGTTAAAAAATTAAGCTACTTATTACATTTTTTTTTTTGGTTTTGATAATAGATATATTATCTAATATTGAACTCATTACGAATTCATTCATAATTAAATTTACTTACTATTATGTGTTTAAGATCCCAAAGGAATAGTTTAAAATTCTAAACACAATTAAATTTAACAGTAATAACATTATAAATAACACGATCAAAACAATTAAAGGAAATCGTACTTTCTCATTATGAAAATATTTTGAGTTAAAATTAATAATACAACTCAGTAACATTGTTTTTTAAAAGAAATGTGATTTTCCCCAAAAAGCAGTATAATAAAATATACTAGTTTACAATTTGAAATTCATATTGCCCTCAGTTCGTTTTTTCTTGTTGATTTTTCAATAGATTGTGATATATTTCGTTATACTTTGATCACACACACACAATGCATAACTGAAAACGTTAATTTCCACTTTGTTCAATAACCATAGTAATTATATTCTATGTATAAATTTCAATAGAAACAAAGCATAAATTGTACTGTTTGTTGTTTTTATAATGTTTTTAATTTGACGTAATATTTGATATGCTGTGTTGGTCAAACTGTTATAATCACCCATCTATAGGGTCTAGTGTAATCACCCATCTAGTGTTATGCATCTTAATCTATTTTTGGTTTTCAGTCTATGAAAAATACTCAGATTTAAATATTTATATTTATTTATGACATAACTGAGTATAAAAACTTTTGGAGCTTTTCATGACACAGAGTTTTATAATATATATAAAAATATCTGTTTTCTATAATCACTTTTGCCATATTAAAATAATTTTGCCATTTATAAAGACAAAACTTTCTCTTGCATTTCTTATTTTAAATGTTCATTAACTTTTATTACAAATATTTGTTATTATATATAATTAAAATATTTGTTTAATTATATTAATTATTATTACCAAAAACGTAATATCAAATTCATCTTAACATGTATTTAATCGCTAATAAAACATCACTTAAATGAAAATAAATGGATAGAAAATGTTTAATAAAAGAAATAAACAAAATATTTTGCAAATACGTTTTGCATTCTATGTTCTTAAATTTTAATTAAGTATTAAAAATTACACCCTTTACACCAATATAAATGTTTTAACTGTACATATTTATTATCCAAAAACGAAATGATTAAATTTATTAAATTAAATTTCTCCAGTGTAGTTCATGAAAGATGATCTTCTTTCTCCTAATCAAGGCAATAAATTAAAAACTTTTTAGATTTGCATGGCAATGTCTTCTTTTTTAATTAAAGGAAAAATTAAGGAAGATATTATTTTACAAAACTATGATTTCATTAAATTTAAAATGTGTTATATAAAATATTTATCTTTTTAATTCAAATTGGATTGTAATATTTCTTTTCTATTATACATATAAATTTGAATAAAATATCAGTATATTAATGTTTCAAGAAGTATTGGTAAATCATGAAACCTTGACAAATAAATTATGGATTTCAAAAAGAAGTTAAAATTTAACATGTTTGAAGCAGGTTTAGATTTATTAAAGAATTTAAGTAAAAAATCTAAAGATATTTTACATCTTCTGCTCAAGGATTCTCTTCCCAAGGATAGATGTCAATGAGATTTCATTAGTAACTTTAACAAAAAAATTTTATTAATTTTCAATTACTACGCTTACTGTATTAATATTATCATATAATCAATAAAAAATAGAATATTAACAATATTTTTGAAAAGTAGTTCTCTTTTACAACTACTAATAATTCTTTAAAACAAAGAATTTACGATTAATTACATTATGTACATGTTAAGTGTTATTTAAGGTTTATTAATCATAGAAAGTGAAAGCAAAAAATTGGCATTTAAAATTGGAGTTTTAAAAAATAAAAAAGTACAGATTATTTTTAACTCTACGTTTATAGAACTTTAAAAAGTGACCCAAAATGTTTGTTAACTAAAACAAATGAACAAAATGATTGACAAGTATAGAAAGAGAGTATTAGTTAAAAAAAATTGAGGGCCTCATACATCAACCCTTTTTATAGTTGTAGGAAGAATTATTTTTAATATTTTAATCTTTTATCCCGATGAAAATATTAAGAAATATCCTCCCCCCACCAAACTTTTTAATATTTATTTTGTATTTGTTAGAAAAATATTTTGTGTATTTCAATTAAATAAAAGGCTTTAAAGTATCTTTCAAGTTGATAGAATATATTTATAAGAAACAAATTCAAAACTACTTGTAATGTTTAATTATTTTAAAAAATTTGATTAGACTATTTTCAATATTTTTAATGTCTCTAAATCAAGTTTTTTAAGGATAGTCTGTAAATATTCTTGTCTAAAAGAAAAAGAAAAGAAAATTAAACTGAGCTGCAGTTAGGTAATTAATTTCCCTTGATAATTTTGCTAATAAATACTTAATTTGTTCGGATATTATATATATTCTAAATTACTTTCTAAACTTCTTATAGGGAAATAAAGTTTATGTGTTCTTAAATTACGATAACTATTCAAAAACTTAAAACTACAGCTAAGTTTCCTAAAATATAAAATATTATTCAGTTTCTAAGACTAGACAAAATAATTTTCCAATTTACATAAGTATATATTTTATACTTCCATAATTAAGCACTCCGCATGAGAAAATATAAACATTATAATTCAGATTATTGGTGGCCAACATTTTCCGAAAGCTCAAAACACTACGCAAAATGTTTTTAAAAGCTCTTTTTTTTTAATGTATATATATTACCCTTGTAAACTTTTCTATAGTTTATGTTCTCCTATAATGATTAGTTACAAAGTTTTTCGTTCATTTTAAAAGATCAAATAAATAACTTCTCGTTAGTATTTTTAACAAATCTTTTATTCATTAAAGTACGTTAATTTTTTATTACTTAAAATACGAGTAAAAACACAAATACATATTAAAAAGTTGTGCAAATATAATTTTCTCATTTGAACTTTCAGAGACTTTTATCCATGAGAAATGCTGTTAGGGAATTTCTTAAGTTTAATTAATTTCTCTTTAGTTTATTATATGAATTAAAATAATAAATCATTTTCCTGTAATATTTATGATATATTAGTAAATATCCTTTTCAGTATATTCATGTAAATTTATTTATTCCATTATAAAAAGTATTTTTACAATCCAAGACTGTGCCTGAAATTTGTCTCTATAAATAGGAACTTTCCCTTGTGAAGTTCTTAAAAATTATCTATAAGTTATATTTTATGAGAAAGAAAATCCATAACCATCATAGAAATCATTACTTTTGTGCTTAAAACTGAAAAAAAAATTATGTACACAGAACATCCCACGATGTTCGCAAAAGTATAATCTTTTAATGCCGGTTGCAGAGAATCACATTAATCTAACAAATACTACTTTGTGACATAAAAAGCCCCTCAACCATCAGCATGACGAAAAATAAAAACTAAAAAATTTTACAAACGACAGTTCTTCCCCTTCAATTTAATCGATATAACGAACGAAGATTATGGTGCTGCTTCCATCCATCCGTGAAAGTAAAAAAAGAGGAAACCTGGAAAATGATGCATATTTTCACGGACATAAGAAAATTATATTAGGTATAAAACAAGCATAAATAGTACTATCCATCATCAATGGCATTAATAATAGCTCTTTTCTTTTCGAGAAAAAAGATAAGCCGTTTACTCTTTCAGATTTTCAAAAAAAAAAAATTACTTTAACACCTTAAGAGTTTCATTGAAAGGTTCCGCATTTTCAAATATATTTTAATGAACATATTCAGGGCATAAGGGAAAGATATCATTTTAAAACTTAAATTTTTTAATTATGACTCTTTTCATCTTTATCTTAATTTGTTTAAATGATAGTTTATTCTTATAACCATCAAAATATGTAAAGAAGAAAATATTCTAAAAAACTACCAAAAATATTAAAATCGATTTTTACTTATAATATGACAAAACATTATATGGAAAAGAATTATATTCTAACTTGATTTTTTAATGATTAATTTTTTGAAAATTACAGTAGTAATGTAATAACTTAGGACATTATTTAAATACAAAGATAATTTTTCGTTTCGGATTGATGTTGGTGCATTATTTTCCCTGTATTACTAAATAAAAATAGAAAATGAAATCTAATTTTTTATTCATAAAATCTTCTATTTGAAGTAAATCTTCAAAAAGAAGATTGCAAACTTCTTAGTGGATAATTTCCAAATAGTGAACACATATATGGCAATTAAAAAGAAATAGCAAAAACAGTGAAGAAATAATTAGCTAAAACTAAACAATCAATAAACCACAAAATTCAAAACACGAGCGCATGATCACAGAAACATTACCTTGAATAGTTAAGGATGAGTGTTACTTCGTTAAACTTGAGCAATTATATTTCATTAATGTTCCACTTTTTTAACACATTGGTGATTTCATTGGCGATTTGAACTACCTACTGAAGTTGAAAAGCAGGTGTGGGTGGGTGTGTAAGAGAGAGAGCTATGAGTACAACCTTTCTTCTATTCCTGCGTTGTAAATGTGCTTCATAAAAGAAGCTATATGTTTATTCAAAATTCAGAAAAAAATATAAGGCATTTTTAGGTAACTGAGTTTTCAGATCAACAATTGTCTTCAGAGTACATGTAAAGTGATTTTGTATTGATAAATTTAGAATTATATTATATTTCGACATACTTTTGCGACAGTAAAAAGTCCGAACACCGCTCCTATTCGGAAAAATGAGTCTGAATACAATACATCGTGACCTAAAGGCTCTGTAAATCCACTATTTTTTTACACATTTTGAGGGCACTTTTTTGTCACATCATAGTATAAGTCTCGGTTTAATTAGCTCTCTTGTGCGGGAAAAAAAACTTTTACATTGGAATTTATTTAAAAGCATTCGGGTTTTCGGTGGTATATGAGAGTTTTAAGAAAACTTTGTAGAAGTGTATTTTGTAAACGCGTAAAGTTTGTATTACAAAATGTACTTCAGCAGTTACAATCCATAAAATAATCATGAGTCATCTTCCTCGATATTCATAAATACCAACAATGCAATTGTTTTCAAAAACTGGATTTCTATATATATAGGTTGGGGAAAAAGTTATCCATTATTTTTTCGGTAGACGTCTGTAGTGATCGATATCTCGTGAGATATCTATCAAACAATTTCAGATTTATGCTCGTTGGAAAGGTGACATTTGACACTAAAATATTCTCTTGCGGTTTTTTGTTTGATTAACTCAGTTATGAGTACAAGGTATCAAAAATGGAAGACAACAAACAGAAAATTCGATACATTTTCGTTTTTTCTCTTGTAACGGCGAAAAAGATAACCGGGTGGCTAGAATTGTGAAAGGTGTTTATCGTCCTATATAAGACTATAACAACCAGTTACGTGCAATTTTTTTTTTTTTCGTCGATTCCGTTTGGGTATTTGGATGCTAAAAATGCACCTCGCATGGATACAACATTGTCGAGAATGTCTATAAAATATGAAAAATTATCAAACTTGACAGCATGTCAGAAGTCGTAACTTCGCACAAGACCTAAAAATCTACATAAAAACTGTTTTAAACCTTTTTACAAAGCGAATCTGAAAGAAGTTACAAAAAGTTCACGTAAAAATAATGGATTTCTTTTTCCCCAACCTAATATTATAGATTCGTACTAGTATTATGCTTTCTTGCTCGCGTCGACATCCCTTGGTGATAAATTTTCCTTTCTTCTTGTTGTTACGTCTACAAAAACTCACACCCCTAGGACCAGCTTAAAGCTGATGGTTTCGAATTTCATAACTACCCTCTTTAAAAATATGATTGCCATAGAAACTTTGCTTGATTGACTTATTCTTATGCCAATAAAATCAAAAGCTAATAAATTCTTACTTAATACCATATTTATGCTAACAAAATCTTAACTAGAAACTCTATAGATAATTATATGAAGTGCCAACACTCTCCTTATGCAGTTTATTTTATTTCAGGTATTTGCTTCAAAATTTACTTTTCTAGTAAAATACAATTAAAATATGAAAATACACATGTATATATATATGTATAT
>JAPDSC010092947.1:0-10197 GCA_026290005.1 Latrodectus geometricus | reverse complement strand
GTATGTATATATGTATGTATGTATGTATGTATGTATGTATGTATGTATACTCAATTAGGTATTCTTCTATAGTTAATATTGGTAATTTTTATCTTGATTATTTAATATTTATGAATTTATTTGAGCGTCCTTACATTATTAACAATTTAATAGGAACTGGTATATTTCACCTTATTAATATGGGCATTCAACCGTTATTGTTGAAAGACAGAAATTTTTGGAGATTTTTAAATGTTACTATTTGTTGTTATTTGCTTTGAATAATAAAGTTTACTGCATTTTAATAGAACGCAAATTATTTACTTTCTTAACCAAGGGCCACATCAAGAAATGAAAAATTTAATAATTCCTAAGTAGCAAATATGCAAGTGAGTGTAAATAAATTCTCATGCTTCCCATTTAAAACTGTCCATACAAATAACATGAAATCCTCATTTGTTTTATTTACTGAAGTATAAAAAATAGTTGTATCCAAGGTCGACATTTCCATCTTACTTATAATAATACTGTATAACAATTTCTCTGCACTTTTTGCTATATGCTGCTTTTTTTGTCAATTTTATAATAAAACTAAAAATTATTTTTATATAAATCATTTTACTTTGACTTATGTTAAAGTTCATCTATATTTTCAATTAGAATGATATACATGTTTAAAATATTGTTAAAAAAATTATGATTTATAAAAAAAATAACAAATGGATTTGCATTTGATGTTTTTCTTAAGAAAAAAAAATAATATGCATTTATTTAAAATTAATAACAAATTTATTTTTAGACACCTTAATTAAAAAGATTTAAAATTATTAATTTGATTCAAAAAAATTTCTTTGAAAGATGTTCTCTTTAAAATTTGATGAAAATACTGTCACTTAAATTTGGAGTAGGTTAAGATTTCTAACTTATTGGAGACTTCTATTAGCTTATCTAAATTAATTCCTGAGAGTTTAAATTTGATTAATGTGACATCAAGGTTTTAAATCACAAACTTTTCTGTTTTCGGTAACACACATCAGGCTTTTTAAATCATTTATCTTTCCTACAAATGACTGTAAGCCAGAAATAAATATTGAGATTAAATTTTGATAAGAATTCCATTGCATTTGTTAGAAAGAAATGCCAGATATATTTCTTGTTTTCCTGCCTTTCCCGATTCTTTATTTTCTACAGCAAAAAATAATAATTACAAATTCCAATATTTAAATGAAAATAAACAGCGGTTATTTTTAAGAAACAAAAAAATTTTGACAACAATACAACAAATAGAACATTTTGTAATATAATAAATATGTATAAACTAATGTATTAATTTTTCTTTAATAATTTCAGAAAATAATACAAATAAATTTAATTCTTTTATTTCAAAAGTCTCAATTTTATTTTAAATCTAAAATTAATTTAAAAATAAATTAAAATTTGAAATTAAGAAAAATATTTATTTGATAAAATTATAATTAATTCTGGCTGCGTTGAATAATTTAAGAGACTTAATTAGAACCAACCAATCCAAAATTATTATGTTAGAAGGAACAAGACTTCTTTTAATATAGATCTTGATAGATCATGTGACAAATAAAAATTTACAGATCATGCGACACTAAATGATCATTTATCAGATCATGTGATAAATCTGACACTTTGATCCACCAACGCCTATTGATGAAAATACGCCTATTATCAGGAGGAAGAGAGAAATGGGACTGAGAGACAAGAGTATTGCACCACTCACTTCTCCTCCATTTCACAATCTCTGTTGCCCACTCAAAGCGAAGGCGAATGAATCTTGATGTTAACATGATACACACCATTAGTCGGCCATTAGTTGAGAATACAGCCCTAGAGTGTGAAAGCGGTTACAGACAGTTTATGTCGAAACTGTGATACTAGTAGAAGAGAAAATGTTCTGTGGAAGAAGACTGATATTCATATTTCAGTATCTCTGAGGGTCATGTTTCAGTGTCTAACACCTATAAGAGCGTTAGCTTTAAATAACGGCCTTCATTGAGCATTGTTGCATGCCTACTACCTTGCCCTGATCTTCAGTCTGTTGTTCTAGTCTCCAAAAACTGTCTTCAGATCTTATAAATCACTATGGCTTCTACTACTTCGGATTGTGTTTGGCCTCTCTCTAACCGGCCAACAACTCTCCAAACGTCTGATTTGATTAAGCGACTTCGTTGAGATATCGCACACATCAAAACAACGAACTTATTAAATATCGATCATTCTTTCATTCTTTTTCTTACGTTAAGTTGAAAACTAAATCTCATTCGCTACCGCTAAGGCATCGTCTTCGATGTCAAGCTCAAAATTTGCCTACTACGAAGTTTGAAAATGAAAACTTTTCATTGGAATGGAAGCAAATTATCATGCTAATGGAAGCAAAATATCAAAAATTTTCATTTGTGATATTTTGCTTCCATTTTATACTAAAAAAATTTCTTTGTGTGGTTATTTTATAAAAGACTTACCATATACTTTAATTTTTTTTGAATTCTAAAAAATTAATTTTTTAAATGATAGACAAAATTAAATTAAATGATAGACAAAATTGAATTTTTTTAAACGACCTTAGGGCAGTTAAGATATTTGTTTCCTCGTTTTAAAGGGAAATTCCTTTCAAAATTAATATTTTTTACTATTTTTCTTCGTCACAATTTATTATTTATTACATAGTGTATGATTTTAATATTATTTACTAATAGTAAATTAATAATAGAAATAAAAATAGTAATAAAAAATAAGTAATAATTTATAAAAGTAAGATATGTCTTAATTTTTAAATGGTATATTCACATTAAAAATTGCATAATATATGGGTTTTAAAATAGATTCTGGAAATTCTTTATGTATTAAATGTTAGAAAATTATTTTACGCATATTAGCTTAATATGACACCAAATATTGCCCAATATGATAGATTTCGTCTATGGCAAAGCTTTATGAACATCAAATGTCATAAATTATAGCTTAAAATATTCCCAGACATCTGTCACAACATACGCAACTATAAAAAAGTAAATTGAAAAATCAATACACCATTTTCAACATTTGTAGGTTGAATTTCTAGCCCTACATAATCTTTGTTTCAATTCCACCAATAAGTGTGTAAGGAATCTTTGCAGTGGTTCCGAATCCACTTTTAACAGTAGATTATTTAATTATTAAAATTGCTCATAGGAGATTAATAAATTAAATTTTTTCAACAGTACTTATTATTAATATATTTTTCACTATATATAAGCGAAGCACTATCTTACAACTAAATTAAGGGAGGACTTGTAAAGTTACTCACCTGCTTTAATTAAATCCCTGAAGGAAGCTGTGCGAAAGATAAAATTACATATGTTAATTAAAAAACTTGAAAGAAGCTGGAATTGTGAGAGACGTTCCTTTCACAGAACCGCTAAGAAGTAGGATATACTTTTGTGTTCACCCAGACCTAGAGGTAAGATAGAGCTCATCTAAACAGAGGATCCGAGGTTCGATCTAAACCAGTAATGAACAATGGTAGAAGGCCCTATTAGTTTCTGAAGGCACGTGTGTAGTAGTGAGAGCCTGAAAGCTTTCCGCTAAAATACTGCCCATTATCTATTTAAAAAAAATAAGAATACAATCCACATGGTAGATATTAAAATACCTTATTATAATTTTAGACAGTTAGATTGTCCACTACGTGATATTAGACATTCTTTTAAATTATATTCATTCTTTTCTGTAGAATTTCAAAAGTTCTTTTGAAAATATTACTATTTTCGAAAATATTATGAATACATGATAATAAATAAAATAATAAATCAATATTTTAAAACAAAATATTCATGATTATTCATCCATTTACAATAATCGCTTAATCTTTTATTATAATTTATTCTTTTATTATTGAAAACATCAAGACTAAACTATGGCGTATATTTTTGTTATGATATAAATATTTTATTTTACACTTTTAATATAAGATAAACAAAATGTTTTCGAAATTCTTGTTTAAGATGTTAGAATAATCTGCTGGATGAGCTACTTTTTCATTTTAAGTAAAATCATTAATTAATCATCCGGGGAATAGTTTCAGCTGAGGATATTTGCTAAGTTGTGTAATTGAAGCCCTCATTTAGAATTTTTTGGGAATACTAACACAAGGCAGGTAAGATCCTTGTCTGCATTTATATGACATTAAACTGAGATTTTAAAAACAAAGGTTGTTAAAAACCACGCGTTTAATCCTGATTTGTAAAACAAACTTCTTATAATAGTAGACATTAACAATTAGAATGCCAAGACCATGTCCCTATAAGAAAAATTCTATTATATTTTTGACTAGATAATTTCAAGCCTATAGTAGAAATAGGTAAAACATCAAATAGTAATTTGTGCTTGAACTTTTAAGTTAATTTACTTAAAAATTAGTCTGAAAATTAGTAAAAGTCAAAAAAATACTATAATTTGAAAAAAATTCCAGGGATTGAGAGGGTTAGATTGAAAATTGAAAGAAAAGTGAAAAAATAATGTTTTCCGCTATTTTTAAGTAAATAAAATTGTTAAACCTTCTCTTAATTTGTGTGTCTGCTTCATTGTTTATTGTATCATTTGTAAAATATTTATTGTTTAATAGAAAATAAATTATTTTTCTGTTACTTTTTTATCTACTTTTGCATGTTAAGAAGTTTCTCTGCTATAATACGATAATGTCTGAATGAGTTATTACAACACCTTTGAGGTTTTATCAAAAACACTTAACATTCTCCTATCTTACCCAAAGTTCACTATGTAAAAATATTTATTTTTAAAATACAAAAAGGAATCTCAAGCAATAGTTTAGTTAATGACATAATTTATAAAATTAAATGCTTTTTTTCCTATTAGGGCTTAAAATGTTTTAAATCATAAAACAAATATGTATACAGTGTGTTCATAAATTTGTTTTACGTTCTACGCCAGCAGACCTCCCTGTACCTAGCTCGGGATGAGCTTTACCAGTTTAGGTAAAGGTTGTTGGATAATTTATTTTATAGTTTTCTTAGAATTACAACTAGAGGCTGTTAAGCCCTTCTAAACAAGAAATAAACAAAAAAAAGTAGGTAAAAAAAATATTTACATTAACTATGAAGGTTAAAAGTAACAGATGCTCCATTAAAGACATAGAAAGTCACAGGGAAAGTCATTTGTTTGATTTTCTGACAATTTCTTTTATTAGTTAAAGTTAATTTCTTTTGTTAGTTAATGTTCTTTCTGTTCGTAAATTTGTATATTGAGTATACAAATGTACTGAAAAAGTACTTCTGAGAACACATATGCACTCAATGCTTTGATTACGGAATATAATAGATAATGCGTACATAGTAAATAGCTCAAACATGTCTTTGTTCCTATTTTCCTCTGAAAGAAAATTAAAAAGGGAGTATATTTTGTCCGGATCAAAATTTTAACTAGATTATTTTCACCAATACATACAATAGATACTTTTTCCAATACAATAGAGTTGTGACATGGTTAATATCATGTTACATGATGACATGTGACAGGTTGTGACATCATCATGCAGAAATCTTTACTTAATATTTATGAGAGCAGCAGAGAAACAAGCTAGAATAAAAGAACTTCATTATTTCTAGCAAAAAAATATCATTACCATTTCCACAGTAACAATGATGAATGCCATCATTTATACAATAGTACCATTAGTAACATTATTATATAATCACCTTTATCACACTCATCATTGTTAATAGTCAAAGTTCATAGAAAATTTACATTTATTCTTGTATTTAAAACATTTTCATAAATTACACGTAAAAATAAACTTTTTGATAACCAAAACGTGATTTTTACGAAAAGGCTTACAATTTGATAAAAACAAATGAACGTTTCTGAATCAATAATAAATGAAGCATAAATATATAACTAACAAATGTAAAAATATATTTTCATAAATTACACAAGATAATTAAGCTTTTGTCTTTTTTCATTTTTATATCAAGTTTATAATTTTTCTAATATAAACTTAAATATCGTATTTTAATTTTCTTATTAAATTTGTAATTTTCCATAAATAAGTTAACTTTCTGTAAAGAATTATAATATTTGCTCCTAAATATTTTAATATTCATTAAAATATTATTAAAATATAGTACGGATGTGAAATTTAATGCGTAAAATTTCTTTCTATATTTTTGAAATTTATATTTAATATGCATTTATGGGAAAAATGTTGCTCAACAAGAAAAATTTTGTTATATAAGAGCACATCATTAACATTCTTTGTAACTATTAAAAATATTCATTACATAATTAATCTTTACCTAACTATTTTTAGCCATTCAAGGGAACGATATTTTATTCTTCCCTTCTTTTAAATGAGTCGTTTAAAGGGTTCATTAATTTTTATTGGTTATGTTATTTTAAAAGTTTTTTTTATTTATTTTTTACTAGTCCCCATGATTAAAACAAAATAAAAGATTTCTAATGCACCTTGAATTGCCAAAAAAAAAAATTCAGTAATGAAAATAAATTGTCTAAATATATTCAACATATTCAACTAAAGATAACAGAATACAAATAAAATGTATAACTTTTAATGTATCACTTTGATTATACAAAGAAATAATATATTTTAAATGTAAAACTAAAAATGAGTGATAAATTTAAAATATATTATAATTTTAAGATTTTAGAGATTGAAATTTATTTTCTTAAAGCTGAATTTCTATAGATGTCTTTCAAAAAAATATAAAAATATCCGTCACATTACAAAAAGTACTGATTTCGCTTACAATGAGTAATAATTAAATTATTCCAATCTAACATGAAAACAATTAATGTAGGAAAAGTTAGTACCTTACATATTTTCTCTTTTAATTACATTTCTGTCTCAAACATTCTGATGCTATTAAATTTAAAGTAAATATAATCCGTAATATGCTTTTTTTTTAACATAAGATTCATCTATAATTTTTATTCATTTCATTGGATAATTTTAGTTTAAAACAAATGCTAATTGTTCTTAGGCAGTGTGTATGAAAAGTAATTCATATGTTTCAATTAAATATAAATAATGTCTATTTTGTAAACTTTAACAAATGTGCCAACAAATTTCGATAAATGCAAAATGTTTGAAATGTTTTAGAAAAAAAAACGAATATTTCTTTTTTAAAAAAAAAATCACGACATTTTTGTTGCATTTTTTTCGGATTATTTATAACATACAGAAGTCAGACTATATATATACTGATAGTTATATAAAAATGCTATAAAATAATCCATAAAAAATTATATATATGCGTATATATGTGTGTATAAATCATATAAATTGTTTAATAACTAAAAGTAAACATTGGTGTTTATATTTTATAAACATAGAAATATATTTATGCTATAATATTATACATCATAAGTTGTTTTATTACATTATAGTAATACAGTACATAATATGTTGTAATATTAATTTTCGGTAGCTTTTTCAATAATTTCCCTAAATATCAATACAAAGTTTCATGATTTGAATATTGTAATATTGAAATATAGGAATATAGTAGGAATATGAAAAATAGTTAGAGATATAAAGTGGAAACTGCTCATAAATTCCAAATCACTTTTATTCTATATCTTTTTCAAACTTTGTTACATTCTGTGAAATTTAATTTTATTAAATGAAATTAAATTTAAATATATTTTAAATTATTATTTACTTTCAATTAGATATTTTTTATTTACAAGGAATTTTACCATAATATTAATATTAGCTGAAAGAATTCTGTTGACTTTTGTAAAGACACTAGATTCACACAATAGCTTCATCGATTCTACTTTTGGTCATATAGATCAGGGGTGGCCAAACTTTTGGATCCGGGTTCTACTCCACATTTAAAAAATCGAAGGTGGTCTACAAATGGCAGAACTAAATTAACGTATATATTTATTTTCGGTAATAAGAAAAAATGGTAAATTATGTAATTTTTCTAAAAAAATATATAATATTAATATTTACAAAATAAATTTACTGATTAAAATAATCAAAGTATTTATATATCAAAACCTGACCATCCTATTCACTTCGTTTAGTTGAAATTTGGCACTGTATATCTGCGACAAGTTTATCATATTGTGGCTGTACGAGCTTATTGCAATGCATAAACATGAAATTAAATGTTCATCTGTTAAATGCGACCAATGTTTGTTTTTTGTTCATGGTTGAAAAAGCAGATTCTCAACGCTACTCGATCCAATGTATGATTTCAAATACAAAATCAATTTGTAAGTATTTCGCAGCTTAATTTAATAATTTCTTCCTCGACCGTGACTGATTATATCTATTAAATGTCCTATTTTTTCAGGTACTCCTTCAATATTGACGTTTTCATTAAATGGAAATATCATAACATTAAATATTTCTTTCAACCTAATTAAGTTAGCTAATCTTCTTTCAAATTCTTCAAACAAAACAAGTAAATATTAAGCGAAATCTTCAAAGTCTCGGTTTGGATTATGGATGCACTCTTCCTCCATGTTTTTGAAGTTTCTCAATTCATGTTTTCTTAATTGAGATGCATACCTTTCTATAGTTTTTTTTTTTTTTTTTTTTTTTTTTTTTTTTTTTTTTTTTTTTTTTTGAGTGTTTTAATCATGCTTATCATGTCCGTTTCAGGTTTTAAATCATAAGCCTTTAATCATAAATCTTTAAATCTTAAATCTTTGCACAGTTTGTTTTGGGTTTTAAAGCGTAGACTGTAATAAATTTTTTATTTTAAATGATTCATTGATTCTATGTCATAAGTCATAAATTAAATTGTTAATATCCAAGGTCGCTTGGACTACTTAAAATGCGGTCTACCAGTCGACCGCAGTCGACGTCTTCGCCAACCCTGATATAGATAGTATTGATATTTTAAATGAAAAAAATGTTCTCAGTAAACAAATTCAATTTAGGCAAATCAATAATATAGTAAAAATAAAATCTAACAACTTTTTCTCTTTTACATAGTTCAATTTGTATTCAAAATTTCTAATTTTTGTTTAATTCGTTTCATAATAGAAATGGATTGTTTTATTAAATTTAAAAGCCTGTCTTCAAATTTAATGGCTTAAATAAAAGAAGCCTTATTGGTGCTATTACGACTTACAAAATAATTTTGTTACTATTACAATATATAAAATATATAAAACTTAAATATGTATATATATAAAACTAATTTAATTATGCAGTATATAAATCTATAATAATGTAGTATATAAAGCTATAATAATGTAGTATATAAAGCTTTTAATAATAATGCTTTCCACTCATAAAAACTTTTACTTAAATTTTAATAATAAACTCATTTATTTAATTTATTAATTTTTCAATAATAAACTTAAATGTCGAGGACTATAAAATATTAAATTATACTAATGCAATTACTTTTAAAAAATTTATAAAAATTTAAAATTATAAATAGAAGCTTTAACATCGCATAAATTATTATCAATCGAGTATTTTATAAAACACCCATTAAATTTCATTCAATTACATGTGCCATTGTAATAAATTTGATTGCAATTTTTCCTGTTATTTGAGTATTATTTTCCCAATATCATAAGATCCTGTAAGAATATAAATAATAATTAGCCAATCATTAACTTTATTTCCTCAAATTAAGCTTATATCATTATCTGATTTGCTTTTAAATATTTATTTAATTATTGTGCTAATTTCCTATGTCTTTCGTTGTTGTTGATATTATAATAATAGTATGCTTTCAAGGCTAACTTTTTATAAATGAGTTAAAAATACGCTTTAAATTTCTTACTTTCCAAGTCTTATTCGTACATTATTACAAAATTGTCTTGGTCATATAAATGCCATCAAATTTTTGAGGTCTTCACAATTCATAATTTTCTGTGGAAGTAAATTCAATTAACAGTAATAACTCAAATTTTGAATTTCTAGATATTCTTATTAATGTTAAATCATAATATAATTTTACTGATAACTATGATGAAACAAGATAATTTAACTTTAAGATTTACTCTAAATTAATATAATGAAGTTAAAAGAAATCTATTTAAATTTCTAAAAATGTTACTTTAATAAAATGGATAGAATTAATATTTTCACTACTCTAAATTTTGATGCCGAAAAGGTTATAACTTTTAGAAACAACAACATCCAATTTGCAACAACACAATTTAAAAAAAAATAATAAAAATGATTGCAGAAAAAAA
>JAPDSC010092944.1:45130-57637 GCA_026290005.1 Latrodectus geometricus | reverse complement strand
ATATATATATATGTATATATACATAAAGAATATAGATAAAGATAGATAGACATAATTTACTGAGTTATGTAAACAATATCGACGCAACAAAGACTTACGTAATTTTCTTATGTTAATTCTCTTACTAGATTTAATTAAAACATTCAATACACGAATTTACATTTAATTAGATATATATCATTTTTAATGCACTATGTTGCAGAGCTTTTTATTGAATTGAACTTTAAAAGTGATAATAAATATCGTACAATTTTCAAAAGTTTCATACAGACATAATCTTATAGGCCAAAGTGGAGCATTAGTTATCATTATGGTGATCATGATTTGTCGTCTGGTTTCAGTCTTTAAGATGAAGTAATTCAGTTATCTTGAGCATTTAAAAGGTGAAATAACTACAAGCTGATAGAAAAGGTATAGAACATAATTTATCAATTAAAATGAATTCTATGGCATCAAGGGCTAAATGGTGATACGATCTTGGATCCAGTATATTTTACCTAGTTGCTGCTTAACCCTCAACATTCTGTTTCATTGATCTATTGCAAGAAAATGAGAATTTTATCTTTGATTCCAGCTTGAATAGTTTGAAAAGATGTATGTTGCATTTAATTGTGTTTTAACTGTAAATTTTCATCTTCTTTATATACATGATATATATATCATCCATCCATTCATCCACCCCCCACCCCCCACACACACCATCAGTAAACAGCATACCATTATTAGCAAATTGAAGAAAAAAATTTAATTTTCCGCAATTTTTATAAATTAAGGAGTAAAAATTAAAATTTAAACGTAAGTATGAACGTAAATAATTCAAAGAATGAATATAAAAGTGGTAAATGTTTTTTTAACAAAATTTGGAAACTTGAAGCACTATGTTGTGACAAAATTATGACAGCATTATGACAAAAATTAAACATTTTTGTCATATTAATAGATGAAAATATATTTCATTTAGTTTCATAACTTATTTTAAGTAAGATGTTTAGTAAGGATATAGAATGGAATATAAAAAAAGATTTGTAGAAAATAATGTAAAATATAATTCTATAACTTTTATTAAAACAATTTTAAAAGATGCATCTATTAATCATCAATTTTTAAAATTTAAATGAAATATTTTCATGCATGTCTCATTTGATAAAAAAAAGTAGTTGACACAGAAAAATTGCTTTTTATATATTGACAGATGCATTGCTTAGTAAAAAAATATCATATTAAATATATGAATTTATATTTTATAAGAGATTTTGATTCTGAGAACGAAACAGTTCAGAAATATTTACAGATATTTCATAATTTCCTTATTCTTGGATTATGCAATATTTTATTTTAAATAAAAGCAAAAAGGGAATATTATATATTAATGGAAATGAAACGTTTTCGGAGTATATTTTACTTATTGGTTTAGAAATGCAAAAAGTTTTTTGAAAACAAAGATAAGACTTTTATCCGAAGGTATTTAAGAGAAACTTAACAAATCGGAAAGGATGGTTTGCCTTTTCTTCCAGAATTTTAAACGTTTTCAGTTCAAAAGAATCAATGAAAACTAGAGTATATACATATATATATATATACACACACACATGTATGTGTAGGTATTTACGCTAGTTTTGTACGTATGTCTCTCCCACTGGGCTTTCAAGAACATATTTCATCCAAAAGCAGATATTTTGGATGTCCCAGAGCTGAGATATTTCTTCAATCCATTCAGAGATCTTCATTCTTCTTTTCTTTATGGTTACAGTTCTATTCATTCAATACTTAGACAGCTTCTTTTTTCTGTCGCATTTTTTTTCTGATCAGACAAAAACATTCTTCAATTATTCCTTTGTCCGACTGGAAGTGAAAGATAAGTCTTAGAGTATGAGATGTTGCAAAATATAAAATTTGCTGGTTTACTATTTCTATTTATATAATCTTACCTCTCCTTATTTTAAAAAATATATTTTTGAGAAAGCTAAAGTTTTGAGTTTAAAAATGTATTAAACCAATAGTGTAAGGCCATAAGAAATTATTTGATAAATGATAAAGTTCATCGTTACTTCTAGTAGAACATATTCTGGTTAATATTATACATTAAAATTTTTGTATAAACTGTTAAACAATATAAATTTTTGAAATACTATTAATTTTTATTTCAAGAAGAGGAACAACTGTTTATCTAAATGCTTTTTTAAATGTTTTAATAATAATTTTTTATCATATTGTTGCAAATATTGAAAGCTTTTATATTTACAAGTTTATTCTTACATTTAATTAAATTTATCCATTTGCATTACTTTTGAGCGAGTAATTTTATTATTGCCAATTTTCTTTAAGAAATGAATTATTGTAGCACCTAACTAAATATGATTGTGTAATTAACTTTATAGAAAATTGTTATGGTAATCAAAAAGCAATGCAACTAGAAAAATTCACAAGTACTTAACTCCTTTGCAGTGCTGTATAGATTAATGTAGAATATGTTCTTAAGACTGGTAGACAACTAAATTTGAAATTGAAATACGTTTAATGATCAAAATGGAAATAAATCGGGAAATATGTAGGAAAAAATATGTTATCTTTATCTCTGTAATCTATTTTATTCATAAGACATTAATAAATTTTTTTATCACAATAATATGCATAAACATTTCCAGTAAATTTAAGGAGTATGTACTGCTATATCATATTCAACAGCATGATAATCCATACAATTCACATGAAATTTATGAGCTCTATATATTTTTGTCCTCTATACTTCTAGTAACTCAAAAAATATATAATCGCATGTAAATGACTTATTAATTGATTTTAGAAATTGAGGAGTTTCGACTGAGTATGAAATTAATAAGCTATCTGACAATAAGTTAAAAAAAAATGTTTTTTTCAACTTAGATTTTAATAGCTTAAAAATGTACTTCTTAAACTATATTTATATTATGTTTCCAAGTTAAATACGTTTATACACCATTTAATTGATTTTCCAGTTTTACATACGGTAAACTCTCAATTAGTTGTTAGTTATAAAGTCTCAGTAAGCTTAAATTTGAAGGAACATTCAAACTAATTAATTAGGTATTACTGAATTAAGTTTAAATTATTATCATTAAAAATTTTATTTTCTCTTATATGTAAGCATCACTAATATAATACTTTAATACAGACTGTTAGAAATGTAAAGGAAAATGTGAAAGACAACAAGATATATGTAAATTATAATTTTCATATGTTTTAAAGGATTACATTTAAGACAGTTTAAAGAAGAGCATAATAAGGAAAATTTAAATGTGATTAATTTAAAATTATAAAAATACGAAATGCTTAATGCTTATTTTAACTTTAAAGTAATTTATATAGATGCCAACAATAGTGTTTCCTATGTATATGTGCTAAAATCACTAATAAAATTTAGTTCAAAATCTTGTTTGCACCATTTAATAAGAAAAATGTAGACGCGTTAATTAAAGTTATATTAAAAAGCACATATTTAATTTGAATGTGCATAATAGAAACAAAAATGTTTCCAAGCAAAATTTTAATTAACAATTAGGTTAAAAACATTGTGTTAATTAAAATTTACTTTATTAAGAATATTTTTAATTTTATTAAGTGATTTCAAACTGATTTTTATTAAAATAGTTTTGCACTTATTAACAATGACACATAAAATAGAAACAACATTTCTTAGGGGTATATTTGTGAATTCAGTGTTCTTTTAATAAGTATAAAAATGTTTGAATTAAAAGTAGAATATTTTTTTATTTTTATATTGAAGTAAACAATTTTACATAGGAGAAATTTGGTACTATTGATACTTTACAGAACTTTATATAATTTCTCTAACATTTTCTAACTGTTAACTAAAATTGTATACCGTCAACTCTTCATTAATATTAAAGTGAAACTCAGATACAAGCATTCATTGAATCTTTCATTGCTAGTAACTATGGATATGTCGGTATTTAAACTTCTAATTTCTAGTTCGAGAAATTTCGTTGTTATATTTTTTTTTGTTTTCTTCATAAAAACATCTTTCATTTTATACACAATCAAATTTATGTGACATTATAATTTAGAAAAAATATTCATTTATTAAAATATATATAAATTTTTGTATTTTTAAAAATTAATAAAATTGAACAAAAATAAAAATTATTTTATGTACTTTTTACAATAAAGAAACAGCGTTTACAATATTAAGAGAAACGTATTGAATGAGGATAAAATACTACAGAAAACATTGGAAGTAATGTAGTTAAATACGCAATACTAAAATCTAGAATTTTCAAATTGAAAATTCAATCCTATTTTCAGAGACAAATAAGAAGATATACTCGTATAAATATGCCTGATAGGTTTGCTTTGCACTAATTTCTATATTATAAAAATAATCTTATTTTAAATCAAATTTAATAAGAATAAAACTGTTATGATATTTAAAAAAAGTGAAATTTTAAAATTAAAGTCATATATTCATTCAAATGAGAAAAAAAATCTTATATTTTCTGGAGAAATGTTTTAAAGAACATTTCTCTGGAAAACGTTTCGCAAAAGTTACTTACCAGAATAATGAATAGATACATAAAATCAAATTCTCTGCTTTTATTTTCTTAATAGATATTAAGTGTGTTGTGAAATTATTATTAGGTAGTTATTTTGTTAAAAAAATTATAAAAAGATGAAGTTCTTTTATTTTCTGGTTACTTCGCTGAATCATATTTTTACTTTAAGCAGTATTTGATGCGAGAAATTATTTACAACTAGATATATCATTTGCTTCAATATCTGTAATTAAATGGGGTGCAAAATAATTTTGAATACAAAAATATTTTCAATGAAAAGATTTTGAAAGAGGAATTCAAATTATTTGAGGAATTATTATAAGGGTAATTTCGTTTCAGCATTAAATTGATGATATAAAACAAAAAAAATCCTCTAAAACAAAATCTTGGGCACAAAAATTTTCTAAAACACCATTATTACTCAAAAATGAAGGAGTCATTATTTAATCGGGATAAATATTGAAAATAAAAGGAATTATGATATGAAAATAAATAACTTCTACGAGTTTATATTTTGAATCAATCAGCAAAATCAGAATTAAATTATAAGAACTTCCTTGAATAGAGGTATAATAAAATTTAGTCGATAAAAAATGGCGACTTTTTCTTATGTTATGGTAGGAATAAATAAAGTTTTCTATGAAAATTTTCAAACTACTTTCTAGGAAGGACCAGAAAACAAACAAAACGTAATAAAGAATAAAAATGTGTGACATGCTATTTTTGAGACATTCGAGAAATCACTATAAAACTAATAACTCTGTAATACGATCTTAGATTTAATCATTGAGAGAAAAGTGCAAATATTTCTGTTTTTTAAAACTATTTTTATAGCCTTTTTCCATTGCTTAGGTTTTTTATAACATTTTTCCAGGCTTAGGTTTTTTTTTAAAATTAAAATTTCAAGTTAAATTCTTCATCTAAGCGATATCTCATTATTCTGTTATTAAATTAGGCAAGTGAAATTAAACATTTAAATTATTATTCACAGAATAATGATATAGAAAAATAATACAACATTTTGTATGCAAATTTAAGAATTCAGTGTCTAATTGAATACATAATTTTGCAAAAAATAGGGAAATATTAATAAAATATAAAAGTGAAATGCGAAGTGATTTGTTCTAATAATGCATGTGTAGTATTTCAGTTTTTAAATTTTAAATGTGGAATAAACTAAAAATATTCAAAATAATTTTTAAAAATTTTATATATTAAAAAAATTATAGAATAAATTTTTAATATTAAATTTCATATAATAAATTCATGTTTTTTTATATATTTAATTTTTTATCGCTAAAGTAATAATAAAATGAAAAATCCAGCTTCTCTGCAAAGACTAATCTTTAAAACAAGGATCTGAACTTTAGAAAATAGATTCCCTTTATTTAATAATATTAATTTAAGTTTTATCCCTAGATGGCGACACAGTTTCAATTGTGGAATAAAAAAGTTCGGAAAATTTTCTGAAATAGTTCGAGATCTTGCGACATCTTTATTAATTATTTTTCAATTGGAAAATATTAAAAATTTCAATCAAATCTGTTTTTAAAAATTAAAGTGCAATAATGAGCATTATATTTACTAACAGAAGCCATTAAGCTCAAGAAAAATTCTCGCTTAAAGATATTTCAGTGCCGTTTAAATTTCTATTTTTAAGCCCCATGAAAATAAACACATAGCAGACATGAAAGTTTATAGAGAATTTTCCAAATCTAAATTTCATGTTTTAAATATAAAAACATTCTGTCTTTTGAGAATTTTCGTAAACTTCACAATTTGTTCAAAAGAATAATTATAATCATTAATGTAGTTACTAGTTTAAAAGATCTTGGTAATTGGTAAGATTCAAGCGCATGATTATATTCAGCTGAAAAAATCATGATATTTTTTGAAAATAATGTTGAAAATTCCCTTGCAATTATATCGCATTTAAATTTCATCCAACATTAACTTTTTTCTCATCGAAATCATTTCAGAAAAAGGAAATAAACATATGCAACTTTATTTTATTATACATCTTAATAAACATATTATGGTTGTGTTATATGATATTAGCAAAAGACAAATATTTAGATAAAGTACGTGAAAGAGGAAATATATATGTTTTATAAGCAATTTGTATAAGAAAAAGTGTTTCAAAAATTTTATAACAAATATTTTTGAAGAAATACATTAACTGATTAAAATAGTAGTTTCAAAGTTTTTTTTTAAATTTATAAATATGTCTTTAAATTAAATAACTGATTATTTATTGTGCACATATAGTTCAAAGCTAACGAAGATATTACTGGGATTTGTATCTTTTCAAAAATTTCTATTCCATTTGAATTTTTAAATAATTTTTGGATTTTTCGACAAATATAAGAAAAAGCAAGAATTATGCAGTGATACAGGGAAGAAAATTTGATGATATACAGAAAATTAAAAGGAATTCAGAAATTTTACATTTGAAAGTAATTTATAAAAATCGAGCATTTGAGAAGATCAAATGTGAATAGTTGAAGTTCAAAGTAAGGCAGAATATTGTGGTAATACCAATTTCTTATTTTTTCTAGTAGTTTTATCAGATGATTGATCATCATATCAAACGTATATTATCAGAATCAAAATTTTTAGCTTGCAATTATATACAGTATTTATTTCAGTACTTTTAATAAATATCCTAATAAGTGAACTTTCGATTATGAAGAGATAAAAACTGCTTTAATATATCAACAAGGTTTATTTAAAAATATTTATGATATCCGTAAATTATTTTAAAGCAGAAAGTGTTGATAAAATTCCAAAAAGGATACACGAAAACAATGAAACAAAATGATTAAATGCTTAAACAAAATCTCTTTATTCAAAAATAATTTACATTGCATATTTTATCATTATAGTAATGCTATATATTATGAAATTCTATAAAGGAAAATTCCTGTAATCGATGTATTCTGTTATGTTATTATAAAGATTTTAATATAGTCTTTTAGAATATAAAAATTTTAATTTTTATTGAAATCAAGTGCTTACAGTTTTTGTTTTAAAGACAGTCCCCAGTATTTCGACTGAGAAAAATAAACGAAATTTATGACACTAATGATAAGCAGCTGCACTCTTGCCGGAAGGATGTGCAAATATCCTCAATAAATCCTGGAAGTACTCGAAGCTGTTTACGATATAGTCCTTCTATAAATGATTGATTTCTATCTCTTTTAAGAAATTGCCTATGATGACAAATTATATATTCATTTGTTATTAGAAATATTCAGAGGAAAAATAAATGGAGGGCATTTTCCTAACATATTAAAAGTTGTTTTATTGCTGGAATTAATTTCAATCCATCTGTTGATAGCTTTCTCTTCCGATAAAATATTAGAAGATGTGCTGAACAGGAAATCATATTAAATTAAAAAATAATGTAGATCTATATGTACTTAGGATAATAATAAAAAATAAAAAATTATAAATATAAAAAAAATGAAATTTTTGTTTAGAGAGAAAGATTAAAGAATCTTTCTCTCTAAAAGCACATTTTATAAATTTGGGCTTTTACAATAATTAAAAACTCTGAAATTATATTGAAGAAAAAGTATGAAAGAGCATTAAATTCAGGTTATCATTAATTCTTAAGATTAGTTCCTAATAAAAAAATTGTATCGTTCAAAGTGGAAATACACGTTAAAAATTAAAAACTTTGAAGAACATAAATGTTTGGTAAGATTAGAACTATATGGAAAATATATAAGGGGTATTTTGAAACAATTAGAATATATTTATATAATAATTGTGTGTAGCAAGATTTTGCTTAGGAAATTTTATCACAAAAAATAGAAAAATAATTGAATTTCAATACACTAATTTTTGTATCAAAAACAATATTTTTACCTCATATTTTTCTATTATAAACTTAACTACATGTACATGTAGTAAAATTACACAGAGTTATTATTGCATTGTCATGACAACTTAAATTATATTTTAACTGTTGCTTGATGATATAGAAGAGCAGATAATATATGATTAATAACGATGATACCAATGAATCATCGTTATTAATCATATATTATGAATGAAGTTGATAAATAAACAAAAGTTGAGAATAAAAATGTAAAATGTATTCAATAAAAAGTCTTTTAGTTTGTATAATTTTAATGTGACAAAATATTATAATAAATGTTAAGTACGCTTTTAATATAATCAAAGTTTAGACGGACAATTTTATAAAAAAATCTGTTAAGTCTAAATATTTATAAATTCAATAGAAATTTGTTATTACAGCAATTTTCCTTTATCTTTTTTCCTTTTTAAATATTTCTTAAGCTAAGCTTAAACAATTTTCAAAGCTCTAATTCCTGTTTATAGTAATGAGCAAAATTTGTGATGAGAAAATTTATGTTTATACTGCATTTCCCCGAAATATGAGTTTCCTATTGAGCTGTTAGTGCAATTTCAGGGTACTTTCATCATATATCTCACAAAACACAAAACAAAATAATTAATTTTATTTACTTTATGTTAAACGAATAAATTTAGTGTCTTATAAAATGTCTATTTTAATATTCAAAAAAAATTTTTTTGAAAATATCAGTATCCTTATTTTTAGAGAAAATACCATACAGAAAACACATTAATTTGAAAAATTAAGGAGAACTTTCTAAATGAATAAAAACTTTGATTTGAATAATTTAAATTACTCATGTATTTGAAAATGACGTGTTGTTTTTTAACAAAAATTGTAATCTTTTGTAATTATGAATACTTTTGAAATTACGCACTTAAATACATTACATACAAGTTCAAAATATATTTTTTACCCAATACATTAGATGAAGAATAAAAATAAAGTAGAGTAAAATGTGTATGTTATTAAATAGATAAAAATAAAAGCATAAAAATTTTATAAAATCTCATTTTATGCTTTTAAGTTAATATAAATGATAATTTTTAAATTATGCTGAGTTACATAGAGCATCTATATGATTTAATAATAATTATATATCACATATGATATTTATAGATGATTATGAACTAATGTGCAAAACGTAAGCGACAATGTAAATTTTAAATTGATATCTACGAAATTACGGAAAAAGAGTTCTTGTGCTATCAGTACAATAATCACACATCCATTTAAAAGGAAAGTTGTATGTATGCAAATGTAAGGAAAAAAAAAGTCACAGGTGACCACAAAACGGTTGTGGTCTGCGAGCTCAATAAAGGAATATCGGGGACACGATAATAGACATTAATTTGAATTGGAACTAAATTTTTTTTTGTTAAATGTGTTAAGACGAAATCATCTGGAATCACCTAGAAGAAATCAGCTTCAAGAAATCTGGTGGAAGAATGCTCGTGCAGCTGGAAGAAGGTCAGAGTATGTCCACTGTAATTGAAGAGTTCGGAATCAACATAAGCTCCATTTAGAGTATTGGAAAGCCTTCCAAATCTTAGGTACAAATGTCAGAAAGGTTGCTTGTGGCCGCAGCACAAAAGAAAAACTGAGGATGACTATCCAATTGAGGAAAACAGCCCGAAACTAGTCAACGAGAACCATTTTGTCTTTACAATTCCATCTTCGTCATACCACCTACGTCCAGACATCTTCAAAAGTTTTTCTTTTCTTCCTTCATTATGAACTTTACATTCAAAGTTGTCATAGGTACCAAGGTTTAGAGTGGTGCAAAGTGCACAAAATGGGATATCTCATCAATGAAATCAAGCCATCTTTACCGATGAAAGTTGTTTTAGTGATTCAAGTGATTTTCAATGCTAGTTGATTTGAAGAACGGCCGAAGCACAGTTTAATTGGAACAAGATCACGAGAAGGGACCGTTACAAAGGCCATGGAATCTAAGGACACATTATACTGAATGATAGATTAAGCTCCACGTTTACAACAGGAGTTCTAATACCAGAGATCACTATCTTAAAAATCTAATCTTTTCCCCATATGTTTCTGTTCCGATGTGTCATTGGAACCGATTTGATATTTATAGATTACAATGAACAGCCCTACTGGACTTCTGATGTTCATTTCTACTGGGAAAGGAAAATATCACACAAATAGATTGACAACTGAGTTCTCCTTTGATTTATATATCATAGAACTTATATGGGATACTTCGTGGAGATGCTCTGAAACACGATTACATCCTCCATTCAATACATAACTATGCTGATTGAAGAATGAGCACTATTACTTCAAGAACCTTTGGACAATGTAGTGCTGAGTATAAATAGACCATTGCCGTAAGCAATGGCTGCTTTGTATAATTGTTTACTGCAATGATGCAAAGAAATCATTGCTGTAAGAAAGCGAAATCACATGCTAATAAACATTAGCTTGTTTTCTCCTTTTTGGGCAGACAATCATGTGTAACATTAATATGAGTTTGATAAAGACATTTTGTTTGATTCTTTACTGTATGGATTGATTCATTTTTGTGAGCTATGCTTTTGTCCTCCTTTAAGTAATCTTAGTAAAATTCAATCTCTCATTTCTATATTTCATCTTTTAGATGGTTTCTTATAGAGGTCGGGTGAAAAGACCTGTTGCATAAATTTTACACCAGTATATATACTGTACTATTACTAAATACTACACAATATATAATCACCTGTAAGAAAAATACTTTAAAAGGATACATGCTTATTAATGTGAACATTTAGATTTAAATTGTCATTTTGTCTTCCTTTCTACACATAGTGACAATTTTAAACTTAAATTTTAAATTTTTTTTTATACTTTGAAATCTAACCTGAGCAACTACAGAAACAGCCATTTACAACTGAGGAGCATACCAAACTAAAGAATTATTAAATGGAAAATTTGTGATCGAACTGCTCAATTCATTGAGAATATATAAAACTGTATTTAAAATTCATAAGGAATTATTATCTAAAATAAAATATGGTATGGAAAGTTATGTCAAGAAATTAAATTAATTTTATTCATAAATTATGCTTCACTTTTGGTGAATTAGAATTTAAGAAACTAAAATTTTTGAAGTTTTTGTCATTAATTTTATAACATGATAATTAAAAATAGGGTTCACACACACTGCAATTGTTATTGAAATCGGACAAATCTTTACAAAAAAAAAAAAAAAAAAAAAGGCTCAAAATGTAGAAAACCAATCTATTATTTTATTATCAAATAAATTACATGCAGTAAAGTTTGGTTTCATATTACTTTTATGAAAGTTAAACTGTTTTTATCGAAGGAAACTATGTTGATAATCGTTTTTTGCGGCAAATTGGACTAAGAAAAATGACAGTTCTTCTTAAAGTTGAGTAGCTAAAGTTGTTTTCGTGAAATAAGTGCCCATTAAAATTTGACAGCTTCTATAACAATCATTTTTAAAGAACTTGATGGAACCTCAAGAATGAAAAGTACTTTTTCCCTAAGTTTAGAAACTCAAATAGAAGATGTCAAGCTAATGAAATAAAAACTAAAAACCTACTAAAATAAAAGTTAAGGATTTGTTACTATATTATTTTTAGAACTATGTGTAAAGGAAATCTTTTTTAACATATGCAGAAGTTGATTAACGTAATTAATTGATGGTGTTTTGATATTTGAAATATTGATGAAGTATGATTCTTATTTTTCTAGAAATCAATTTTCAATTATTGTATTCGACATTTACTTCTTCGATCTATGAGTGATATTTCTTTCGCAAGGGATCAATTGTATTTTAAATAAATGTAATAAGATATGATTTTGTATGAATTTAAAATTTTTTAAACTCTGAGATTGAATTTGTAAGAGTGAGAAAACCAAAAGTTTTCCTGATTACTTCCATAAAAAATACAAGAATAACAATTTGTACTTAAAAAACAATAAAAACTTTGATAGATAGTAACAAATGAATATACTCAATATTACTTTACTAAATAAATAATGGATTTATAATGCTGTAAATAAATGAACCAATTAATTCTGAACTGTTTTAAAATATTTTTTTTT
>JAPDSC010092944.1:0-44730 GCA_026290005.1 Latrodectus geometricus | reverse complement strand
ACTACATTTTGAAGAGTATTAAGATACTTTATTTTCATTATTAATGAAGTTAGTACAAAAGACAATTATTTCGCAATATACAACATAATTTTAAATCCAATAGGATAACTAAATTAAAATATGATAACTTGATTTTGCGAGTTTATTGGTCAAACTTCATTGGGCGATACAAATTTACCACTTTCCGTTATCTATTCAATTTATCAATTGTTGGAAAATTACTCATGAATACAATGTTCTTTACTCCTATGTTATAATATTACGTTAACAGTTTGTATAAAATAAATATTTATTATTCATATTTTACTTTTAACACATACATTTAAAACGGCTTATGGAATATTAATACGCTGTTTGCTTTTGTTTCTTGTAAGAAAAATTTCTAAGCATTTTTGAAAACCATAATTTGACAATGCTATAAACAATTTTAAGAAACTTTTATTTTATCCCTAATTTTTTATGATTATAGACTTTAGAAATATGGAGTTATTAATTCTATTAAATTGGTATAAAATTCATTTCTTTTAATCAGTTCCTTGAAATAAGAATTTTTTTAATAATTTTAATTGATTTTATTTATGGAAGTACTCTTTATTGTTGCACAGTAAAAAAATCGTAAAAAAAATTCGTTAGGATTCAAAAACGTTTCAAAATGATGTTTTCCTTCTTTTAAGTTTGTAATTGTATTGATAATGTTATAAATAAAGACTTGTAAAATTCGAATATAGTTACTATTTACTAAGCTTGAATGATTTAAAATGAAATTATTTTCAGCTTTACTAAATTCGACAATTCTGTTTATTTAAGTACAATGCATGTATGTCACAACTTCACAGAATATTGATATAACAGTATATTACATTAATGTCGATTAATTTGTTTTAAAATGGGACTTCTATATAGGCTCTGATTTTATCTGAAGGCTCAAGGTTGTCTGTCGTGTAACATAGCTCAGAAGTTTTTACATGAATTCTCCCACTATATCGAATTAGTTTTCCATATTTTGGTAAGTACTTTTTCCAATTCCTATGAAGGATATTAATTAAAATGTAAAACAGACGTTCTGTCTGTATAAAAGTATTAATTGTTTTGCTTATAATATATAATTATTTTGCTTATCATAAATAAAAATTTTTTTATTAGAATAGTGTAAAAAATCATGCTTGCTTCTAATTTTTATTTTCCTAATGTTATATTGTTTATCAAATAATGGTTTTGTTTTAAATTTTACTTTTTAGCTTAAAAACAGTTATTAGCTCCCAGTAATACAACTTTTCAAAAATATAATGATTATTAAATAACAACTGAGGATTCATTTAAATAATTAATTTATAAATCACTTAAAATAGTTGAAAAACTTTATTTATTTACCATCTTGATATATGAGTTAGTATTAAAACAGATGTGCATTAAAATAAAGTAAAAAACTACTATGGTGATGAGATTAATTAAGAAATATTTATAAATAATGCATTTTGAGTATTTCCACTAAGCTATATTATATGGATTATAAAACGCGCGCGCGTATGAAGTTTTGCACACACATTTTATATTCTGGAAAATCATATGATTTTATTTAGATGCTAATGAATAACAAATTCAATTGGTTATGAAATATAGTTGTGTTATGTCAGGCAGTGTTTTATATTTGATATAAGTATTTGTGATTTGAATTGATGCAGAACAAATTAAAAACACAATATAGTTCTGAAAAGGCATAAGAACATTGTGATGTACCATTTGGAATTCTTCCTTAATAATTGTCATTGATTTTAAACTACTCAGAAATATTATTAATGTTAAACTTTTTTTAAACAAAAATAGTAATGACAAATTTACTTTAATTGCTATTCATTTTTCATGTGACAATTATTTAAAGCAAACTATTTTTTATATATACTTTATCACCCATGATTAAAGTTGAGTAAATGTCCGTTAATAGTGTTTTAGTTTTCTCTATTCGTTTCAGTTATATATCAATTTCTACAATTCGTCTGTTAATGACCTGAAAAAGTTAAGATGCCTATATTAATAACAACTCTCTGCTGTTTTCAGTTTTCTAATGTACAGTAAGAAGTTAATTGCATATCATTAAGGAAAACAAATGAGAAGAAAATTTATTAATATTCTTCGCATGTGGGTGCGTTATTCATTTCAAGCTTAGCAGACGTTAGATTGATTACATCATTAGACACAGCATGGCTATACCGCCTCTTCTGAAGAATTAATCCAATTAATGTTACAAGTAGTGTGCTTACTATAGATAAAAAAAAATCTCAAGGCAGTGTTTTGAATGGAAAAAGGCTAAATCTGTATGCCGCAACGTAATTCTTCGAAATTAATGAAACTGAATCCAAAATTATCATATGCTTAATGTTACGTTTTAAAAAAATATGCAAAAAAAATTGATAAAATCTAGGTTGAGCAGTAAATCTTAGCACTTAAGAGATACTTAATGAGACACATACTCTTGTTTTGGACATATATTTACAACAGAAAAATATTATTTAAGAATGTTCTTATCTTTTTTCCTGGTACAATTTTTAAGAGTTTCATTCATAAAATTTCAGATATTAGATGATATCATTTCAGAAAATTTACAATACTCTCCATGTTTTAAGCAAAATAAGTCATATTCAAGAGAAATTTAATTATCTTCGATGTTAATAAATTTTTAATTCATAAATGACTGGCATAAAAATTTAACTTTTGCTTTTGACACCAAATAATAAAAATTTGAAAATATTTGTTCAATACTTATTTAATAAAGATAATATCCTATACTAATAATAATTATATTTTAAACAAGTCTTCGAAAATATTTGTTTTCTATTTATTAAAATTTTGCTTAATATCTATACTTAAAAACCCTCTACTTTTATTATGACCAATAATATATTATACCCCGCCTAACCTGTCTAGTGGTTAGGATAACTGACTACGGATGGGGAGGACCTGGATTGGAATTCGGGCTCGGGCATGGATGTACTTTCTCTTTCTCTGTATTTCTTATCCTTTCCTCAGATGATGGATGAATATGGCACCCCCTATAAACGGGTTTGTGGTAGTGTGGCGTGGGCGAGGCTACTCATACCTCCGTGACTTGGTTCACAGGTGCCCACCGGATAATGATAAAATGAGTAGCAGTTTCCAGCCTTGTTGTAGCAAATGGGCTAATGTTACTTACTTGCTCAAGGGTGCCCACCATTATAAATAATAATAAAAACAAATATTATACTGCTGGTATAGGTCACTGTGGCCTAGTTGGTTAGGACGCCGTTCATGTTACCGAAAGGTAATGAATTCGAATCCCAGACTAGCCAAAGATCCGTCGTGTTCATTAATGGCGACTGGGGCACGTAAAATATGTCCGGTCACAAGGTCCTCCATGTTCCCTCATTCCAAATTAATACCCCTGGAGGTGGTTGGAGCTAGGGTATGGGTCTTCTCTAGCTACAATCTCTAAATTGGAAAATCCAGATGGTGCTGCTATCTCTATGAGCCAAAGTTGTACATCCCTTTCGAATGAGGGAGCTTTTTTCAAAAACGGAAGATACTCTTTCTTGCTTCAGTCACCCAGTCCCAGACGGGCGGGCTTGGCTTCGCCAAATGTATTTAGTAACAACAACAACACTGCTGATATAATCAAAATCTCAACAAGAAATAATACTAAATTAAGTGAGATTTGAATCATGTGTATATTCTCCGCTATATAAGATATAGAAAACAGAATTTTAGCACAGTTATGGTTTAATATTACTAAATACTGTTTGCCACTTAAAAACGAAGTTTTATAAAAAGGAATGTTATCATTTAATTTAAATAAACAATTATAACTGTTAGGAAAACAGACTATCATCTACGAATGTGTAGTGCAAAGACTATATCACGAGGACTGTGGATCACCCATGTGATTCCAGTTCCTACCTATTCACCACCAAACGACCATATACGAGAGATATAGTGCCATGGTGGCTAATAAGGTATACCACAATATACGAGAGAGGAACCTCTTCAGTAAACTCCAACTCAGTTTGTTACTTTCCTATAGTAACAGAGGGGTGTTGGTGGTTCAGTGATGGTTTGAGCATGGTTTCATGGTTTGAAGTACACCTTATGATGACAGATAATTAGAACTGTCTATATAATTCTTTTGATCAACCAACTACATCCTATAGTGTAGGCCAGGCGTCGCCAAACTTTTTTTATCATCGCGCCCTATATAATTTTTCGAAATCTCCATCGACCCCCACAAAGGTAATGTTCAGGTAATTAAAATAAAACTATATATTAGTTTAAGTATTTAATAAATCAGAAACAGTAAGTAAAGTAGCTACAGATTTTTTACTTCTTAATAAGAAGAGTGTGCCTGGTGTTTCTTGGCAAGGTTCGCTATATTGGGATCGAAATTAGTCAATTTTAACAGTAAATCCCCTGGAAGCTCCACATTTAATTTATTTTTGTTTTTAGTTAAATTTGAATTAACGTGACTGAAACCGGCTTCAGTCATTTATGAATATTTAAAAGCCGGCATAAATGGCTGAGCCATTTCGTAAAGTTTCACTTATTTTTGCTTTATATTTATATTAGTCCAAAATTTATATATCGTCAAATTTTTAATAAACGTTTTTGCTTCAAGATCGAACAATAGTTTATCAAGCTCATCTTGTATGTTGATGTCGACGTTATCAAATTGCGCCGAAAATGGCACAATAATCCAATCAAGGATGTTGATGTTTTCCAAATCAACAAAGCGCAGCTTAAAATCGTCACTTAATTTTTGAAAAGGATTTGTATATATTTCCAAATCTTCTTTTAATTTTAATTGTTGCAGATATGAAAAATACTTATAATCCTTACGTAGGAATGAAGATCTAAATAAATTTAATTTTATTTGGAAGCCTAACAGTATTGTCTGAGCTTGGATAATTGTTACATCTTTTCCTTGCAGTTTTGTTTGAACGTCATTAAATTTTTCCGAATAAGTCTGCTAAATAAAAAATTTTGTTCTTATTGTTTTGGATTTCATTGCTTAGAACAGGATTAATTTCGTTCAGAAATTCTGTCATAGAGTCAAATAAATTGACGTGCGGTTGCAAGCAAGGGGCAGATTGTTTTCTGATTTATTATTTTATTTTCTATAAAGAATATAATATTAAGTCAATTATAAAAATATTTTAAATTTTTATGTACGCAGTTAGATATGTGTGATTTGCGTTTTAAGAACTGTTTTTCCTTCGAGTCCCAATAGACCCCTTGGGTCAGATAAACCCCTACTGTTGTTAAATAGACCCCTAGGGGTCTATATAGACCACTTTGGCAACCCCTGGTGTAGGCATTACTTCCTGTCTGAAGATTAAGATGCTGATTTATTTTTTCACCGCAGCCGAAATCAGTTCAATGATGGTTTCAGAAACATGAAAACTCAGTTTCACACTTTACGCAGCAATCCAAATCACCAATTTTAAACATAATAACAGCAAAATATGTTTCAACACATAGTTGGAGCACATATTTCGTGAGAACCCCTAAATAGGTAAATATTAATTATATATATATATATATATATATATATAATAAAGTTCTGTTTATGTATTTATCAAATATTTTTGTTTCTTCTAATATTTCTTAATGAACTAATTATCTTATGCATTTTAAATTTTAGAAATGTGATTATGTAAAACATTTATCCATAAAAGTTCTATTAAAAGAGACAAAAAAATATTGCATAAAATAGATTTAATTCCTTGACAGAATTTGCTGCATTTTAGGGAACGCATTAAAATTCTAAGCTCGTTTTTGAATAAAAAGGAACTACATTTAGAACTATTTTACGATTTTATTTAATTTCTTAGTTTAACTATAAATTGTTCTTTTCTATGCAAATTCTTTACAATTTTGTGAGTAATTTAAGTTAAATTCCAGCATCTATTTGTCCCGTATACTTCTTTATTTGCTTTTACTTTACAAGAAGTCAGAAAGCACAAATTGATTAAGTTTGATTGTTAAGTTCATTTAAATATTTTCTTTTTAATTAGTTAGGAATTTAGTTTTAGTTACTTGTATATTTCACATTCATCAAATGGGGATGGAGTAGTATCTTACGGATTGTATAATAATTGTCCTTAACATTCTGAATTACATTTTATCGATGTAGTTGCATAGTTAAAATATTTTTTTTAAATATGTGTTTCTTAAACATTAAATATTTTTTAAAAATTTTAAAAATAAATACCTTTAGAATGAAATTATTTTTGATAAGAATTAATAATTTAAAAATAAATTTAAGTTAATTTCATTTAAAAATAATTTAACGACTGATATACTCGTGAGTGTACTAAAAGTTTTTCACAAAAGTTTGTAAATACCATTAAATATACTTTTCAAAAATACTTCAAAATTATTTTTATTTGTGGGTTATTCAGGAATTGTTTGTTAAATGTTGAGCTGTGACAGTTTTCATTCAAAATTTATTTCTGTATTTCGGTGATAAAATTACAAATTTTTTTAAAATTCAAATATGCCTATAATTATTTTGAATAAATAATTTCCATTATAAAACTTAATTCTTTAAATAAATATTTTTATGTATATATATATAATAAAGTTAGCCTTTTTTATACTTTTTGAAATTTGTCTATTTTTTGTTTGTGTTTCACTTATAATTATGCTATCACAGGATCCAGAAATCATTTTCAAATGTATTATTATTTAGTACATGAAGAATTCACGTAACTGTATTAATACCTTATAAATGAGAAAGAATTATTGTTACTTATATTGGCTTGTTTTTAAAATATTAGAGGAACACTCAAATAATTCTATCTTAATCTATTTTATCTGAGTTTTAAGTTCTTAATGATATCATATAAAGCTGAAATATTTCACTAGAAATATATTCATTATGAGTATGGCCCCAGAAATTACTATAATCTCTAAAGTATTTTATTCAAAGGTTATTAAAATTTAATGATCCTTTTATATATTAAAATCCTTTGTATAGACCAGGTATTACATACAAAAAAAATCTTTACCTTCATGAATTAAATTATCCATGGAAAATAGTTCAGAAACTTGAAATTTGAAATTTTCTTTTAAGATAATTTTAGCCAAAACATTTATTTTTATTAAAGGTTTTATGCATTTAAATATGTCTAAAACTAGATTGCATATTTCAGTGTTAAATTTATTATGAAAGGAGCAATAAACATATATTACATTCAGATATTTATAATGTTTCCTATTTACAAGAATAAAATAATATAAATCACTTATTATCAAAAGCTTTTACTGGTTATATTTTATTTGATTTGTTTTTTTCAAGATTGATAGATAGATTAAAAAATGAATGATATGATTTTTTAAAAGATATAATACAAATCCCAGAGATTATTATTAGGGTTATGAGAACCAAAACTACAAAAATAATGTTTCAAACTGTTGTTAATAAATATGTTATTTCAAAATAAATTTAAATTTCTTTAAAGGATTTAATGCAGAAAAACTTTAATTCTCCTGTAACTTTACTTTTTACGCACATTGTTGTTCTTGATTTTTACTGTTAATATACGTATAAACTTAAATACTGGCAAAATAATTTTGCAGATACTTCTTTTTTAAATGTAGAATGAAACAAAATTCTTTTTTAAATGTAAAAACGATTTTCATTAAAAAGAATTTAATCGATTCCTAAAAATTTCTCAAAACACATGTGAAGCTCACATTGTTATCCATACTCTATAGACAAATCAATAAATGCAAGTTTTCATATATATTTTTACCAAATTATTCTCTGACTCCCTTACAGAATCTTTTGAAACATCTTTCATCTAGTTCTATCCTATTCCGTTGACATTTTATTCGATTCATTCAAGAATCATTTTTTATTTTTACTCTTTTGTGTTATTATCCTTTGCTATTCAATTCTCGCTGAGTTTCTTCATCTTCCTTTCTTCTGTTACATTTTTCTACCGTCGGAAAAGAATATCCTACAATTATTCTCCCCCGAGTTTGGAAGTGGAGGATATAGCCTTACTAGGATGAGATATTGCGAAAAATCAAATTCGTTTCTTTTTGTCACTCCCTTGCTACTTGTGTCATTTCACTTCAGTTTTTGACTATATATACTCGTTTTCAATAGCTGAGTGTAAAATGTATTTAACAAAAAAAGGAAGAACTTGCGATATTTTATTGATTCCTTTGAAGAATGTAATAAATTCCTGGACAAAATTTGTTTTAATCTAACTATGTTAAACTTTCGCTAGATTAATTCTTTTTATTCTAATCATAAATATAACTGAATCAGGATTTAAATTGATCTCATTAATTTTATTTATCACTTCTAAAATTAAAACCGAAATTAAATTATTTTAAAAGGAATTTTCTCTATGTATTTTTTTATATGTAGTAAGTAGTATGTTAAAACATATGTTTCTAATAAACAGAACTTGACGAAGCAAATTTACTATAAATTAAATATGGTATGCTAATGAAATAATACTAAATTTCAAACATAGATATCTGATAAATTGAAGACAATCATTGAAGAAATAATTACATGCAACTATTAATCGTATTATTTCTGTTTAAATATCCACTACTATTATATCCTATGTATATATTTGAACAAAATAGCTTGAATTCAAATGTTAATAATAATCCAAATGATATATGTTAATAAAATAAATAAAATAATGATAATGGAATAAATTAATCCAAATTTTAATATACAAAAATTAAATAAACTAACAATCTTTTCCAAAGTTTTCTTATTTTGTCTTAAAAGTGATAAAATGATAACAAAAATATTTTGAGTAAAAGACAAGATATTTTCATAAACATATTGTTTAGATTATCTTAGAAAAAGCGAAAAATGTCTGTAAATACGAATTGAATGACACATGATTTAAGCGTATTCATATGCGAGCCATATTCATTTTTTGTAAATTTTTTATGGAAGACAATTGTTTTGATACATTCTTAAAATATCGAGAAGAAATTCAGTCTAATAGAGTGAATATTCATTCTTTTACAGCTCAGTTTTAAAAGATCTCAACTAGTTTTAAGAGACCAAAGTTGAATTTTCAAGAATATTGTAATAAATCATGTCTAATATATTCACATTTAATTAACATCAAAACATTTTCGTACAATTAAATACCAAAAAATTTTGTTTAAAATAAAATAATTTGACAAATCTGACACCTATCGTGTACTGAATGTAACTCGAATTTTTAGAGTATACATTTACAAAGCTATTCTTCTAGGGAAAGCCTCTAGTTCTAAATTACTGAACATTGAGTTTATATAAGTTATTAGATTTACTATAACATTTAATTTAATACTAAACTTTAAAACAAGTATTTATGTAAATCTAGAGATCTTAATAGTAGATCTCTAGATGTAAGGAAATTCTCTAGAATTGCTTTAGACTTTCTAGACTTACTATTTATATTTATTTATACGCGAATGCGATAACACGCGTTTTATAATATCTTATATAAAAGATAATAGATAGCATTATAAGCATTGATTGCAAATAATGCTTAAATTTTCTGTTTCGTTGATTTCACCTAATGTTTTAATTTTCTGTTTCGTTAGTCAGGCATACAATTTGTGTTAATAAATATCATTGATCTTTTAAAATGAGTGTTAATAAATATCATTTATCTTTTAAATTTGTATCCTATTGTTTAATTTAAAATTTATTATAATATTCTATTATTTCCAATTTTAGTGGTATTTAAACAAAAGGAATAACATAAATTTTTTGACAATATATTATATTTCATTATGAAGTTATGCTAATCTAATAAAAATTTACCAGCAAAACATATATAAATAAAATTTGTCGTTGACAGTGCAGAAAAATAAATAGTATTTAAATAAATTTTAAATTGAAATTTCATTTAAAATAAAATTTAAGTTGCAAATTTCTTTAAATAAAACTTTGTCCCAATTATTTTGTTTTTGGATAAAAATATTTAAGGAAATTGAAACAATTTTACAAAAAACAATTTTTGACATTTTATGCATCTGTAAAAATCAGCGAAAATGTTTGTTTACTCATTATATATTCATTATTGAAAGTTTGATAATAAATATGAATAAGTATACTTATAACATGAAAATAATTCATGATTTATGACACACAAAATCATTTGATATTTTTTTGTTTAATGCAACTTAGGAAAGTATTCTATGACGAAATAAAATATTAACAATGTTTTTATTCATTATATATTCTTGAATAGTTGGATAACGAAAAGAAAACACTAATTTTGCTTATCATGTATAATGTATTTAAGTGCAGTTTCTTATAATGTAAAACTGGAATAAGGAGGGTTAAATTTTTATTTTTTTTATTTGAAAAATATTGAGGAGTACATTCTTAACATTATCGTGCTTGAAGTTTAAATATATTTGCACAATTCTTAATATTTATTTAAGATTTTAGAGTATGAAAAGTAAAGACGTAGCCTACATATTTTGTACTTATTTTGTATGTTTCAATGAAGCTTGAAATTTACTTTACTTTTACTTTTTAGAAATGTAGTAATAATTTAATTGAAGTTCAATAGTGTGTGGACCATGCAAAAATATTATTTCCTCTTATTTCCTATTGTTTCTTTTTATTAATGGCAATCAAAGGCAGTTCTTTAGCTATATATTATTTTACTATCTTTTTTGACATAACAAACTGCAATAATTCATAATAAAATATAACAAACAATAATTTTACAGCCATCGCATAGTTTTTTGCATGGAAATTAATATTACTTATTCATTAAAGTAACTTTTTATGGAAATCATTATTATATTCAAGTATATTCTGGTTACAAAATTTTTTATCTGTGACAATACTCCAATATATTTAGTTAGATAAACACGGTAACAATGAATTTTTTGACTTGCAAAAGTATAAATTTATATTTCATAAAAAAGAAAGAATTTTTCCTTGAGGAATATATATTTTTAAATAACATATTCCTTTATAGTAGAACAAATAATAGGGAATTTATTTATATTTGTACTAATATATTTACATAAAGACATATTAGGGTTCTTAGTTTTTTATAATTTTTAGTCTAATAATTTTCTGAAACATATTAAGATATTCATGGTATACGGTGCTACCTGTGAAAAGAATTCAAAATTTCTTTTTCCTTAAATGTCATTTGCAAATAGAGTTTAACACTATTTTTTAGGAATAATGCTATCACAATTTCCCAAGTAATCTGCTTTACATTATTAAAGAATTAAATTTACCACGTTTTCACTATGAAATAAGCGGAAACATCGTTTTCCTTTATTTCATATATATTATGTAATACAAAAATGCTGATGATCAGGTATATATTACGTCATAATTATTTTATTTAAAAATTTAATATTTAAAAGATGAGGGAGAAAATAAAATATTTAATATTCTGTTAGTTTTCAATATGAAATTAGAAAAGTATATAAATAAGTCAAACATTAAAATATATATTTTTAATTTTAATAAAAGCAATATAGTTTTTTTACTGAAAGTGTTTGTCAGAAAAACTTCTCACTGAAACATGTGAAAAGAATATACCCAAGAAACATATTTTTTTCAAAATTCTGAGGATTTATTGTACATGAAGGTTTATTATTATATATGTCATCTTGAAGGAGTATATCACAAGAAAGAAGGTCGTTGAAAAAGGACTTGTTTACAAGCACAAGTGATGATATTAGAACAACACATGAATAAGATATGGAGAGGAGGGTAGGAAAAAACAATGTCAAAAATTGTTCTAAAGAGCACATATCTAAGAGACCATGAAGTTACGGTTGCAGTATATATCACAAGGGAAGTAGAAAGTCTTAAAAAATATTAGGAAATGACACAGAGATAGGATAGGAAGTAGGTAAAGGAAGGAGGAAAGAGGAGAAAACTTGTGATATAATAGGAGGCCATGAAAACATTGCACATTACAATAATATTAGACAATGCTTTTCATAAAATATCAGCTCGCGTACAATAGTTAATTACAGTTTTGCTAAATATTGATATAGCTTCAGGTAAATTCTTTATACATTACAATCCATTTATGTTACATAGAAATTTACACTGAAATTTTTCCACGCAATTTTTCCAGTGATAAAGAGTGGTAATTTGAAAAATCAACTGAAAAAAGAAATTAATTTACCATAGCAAAATTGTAAAATAATTATAATTAAATACGGAAACAATAATATCAAGGAATAACATGATATTGTGTATTTTTTATTGCTTGTTTGCTATTCAAGTATGATTATTTTAAAAGTCATTTTTGTCGTTGTTTAATATAAATTTGTTGTTTAATTTCATACATTATACGAGTAAAACAATTTACAAATTAATTAAAAGTTTTAGTAAAAGATTTAAATAACGAAACAAAAAAGCATGCTAAAAATAATTATAATTATTGTGCAATACTTAAATGAAATTGAATTCTAATTAAATAAATTTATTTATTTTCTTTAAATAAAACATAATTTAAATATTCACTGTTAAAATTCGCTTTAATTTTATATTTTTCCCAAATTAAAGCGAGTTTATCTTAAATGGAATTTAGAGTTAGGTATTTATTATAAAAGTAAGTTCTGAAATATTTTTTTATAAAGTATTTTGGTATTTAGTGAAAAAAACTTACTTTTCACTCTATAAAATAGTTCTATGAGATAATGAAGAAATTATTAGAATTATGAAAATAATATTTTTTTTTCTGTTTTCTTTATTGGCAAACAAAATATTTTTAACTTAAGAGGATTGAAGAAGTTCAGTAAAAATGATCAACTTAATCAGATTTTATATCTGATGAAATTTAAATATTATTGCTAGATATAAAATCAGAAAGCTAAATACCGTATATTATTTATTCGGAAACAAATATCTGAACTTTCGAGTACCATTTATATTAGCTTCCGTTTTCTTTACTTTATCATCTGCAAATATTTTCACGTTGAATATCAAGCATCTTATTTTAGGTGCAACATGATAATGATAATTTTCTCTTGCTATGGATGATTTGCTCTTCTATGCGATGGATAATTTCCTCTTCCCTTTTAAATGTCAACCTAAATACTATTTGAGGGTATTTAATTAGCACAGAGAAAATTATTTATTTTTAAGAATAATTAACCATTAACATCTTTTACGTTAATGTTATTTACTATTGTTTATTTTCTTTGAAACGCATTGCGGGACATTTGAATTTACGTTTCCTACACGGATTCTAAAATGCTTAATATTTAATCATATGAAATGTTATGTATTTACTATTAATAAACGACTAAATATCAAATAATATTTCAATTAAAAAATTTTATTTATTTTTTCAATTTTCTTAATAGTTTTCATGAAACAAAGCACAAAGAATATTTAATGAAAATATAGGAGTTAATTTCAAATAATTTGTTATATAGATTATGTTTCAGTTTAAATGTCTTACATAAAGCACATAAAAAGTGTAATTTAGTTTTATATAGTTTGAAAATCTCTTTCAAAGACAAAGCTTAATTAGTACTCTTAAATTGATTAATCGGAATATTAAATATATAATAAATTAGACTGACATCGATGTCTATTTTGTCATAGCATAGGGGACAACCAAAAACTGAGGAACTACATTTAAACATATGCTTTTCTTTTTTGTCTTTCTTGAATTCTAAAATTATTATTTTTTAGTAAAGCTGTATTTATTAAATTCTAAGTACATATATATAACTATTTATGTAATGATGTATAGTCTTATTCATTTATTTTAAATTAGATTTAATTTATTTTATGTTGCTCATCCATTAATCACAATTACAAACTGTTTAAAAAGAATTATATGCAGGCATAGATAAGTAGAAAAACATTACAAATTTTACATTTCCGGAAAAAGAAATGCAGGAATTTCCTAAATATAAATGTGTAGGTAGTAGCTGAATGGCCAGCAGCGTTCTGTCTTTTAATGGAGCGTGGGTGAAATTTTGAACTTTAGTCTGAATATTTGACACAGTTCCCGATTGACTTAAGTCGTAGGCTCCAAATTCAAATTTCCATATGTTTAAACAGGGATATGAATCGGAATAGCTATAATACATCGAGACTTTATACAAATTTTTCTACGTAGGATGTCCCATTTTAGTTTAAACTCTTCCTAGTATACAAATGTATTTGTAACATTTTCTAAAGTACGAAACATGTGTGCGTATCTTTATTTCATTTGCTTTTTCAGCCAAGTTTCTATCATATTATTCTTGATTACTAGGAAAATTTATAATTCAGTAGTTTTTTATATCTGCAAACACATTTTGTCTTAATCAATTTAAATTATGATCAAAAATGTAAAATTTTATATTGATTTAAAAAATAATTTGGATCAATAATACACAGAAATCATTTATTAAAAAGGAAATGAGCAACAATTTTTAAAGTAAAAGCTCTTTTGACATAATCTAATTGATGATAGTAAATTGTTGAACTTTTCTCTATTTACCACTCTTTACCAATAACATGTCTCCTAGGGTAGCAATACAATATATTGAGATAGCCAGTATTAGTCTGGCTAAATTGAAAGTTTCAGCTGAAATGCTATTGTCCGCAATCAAGCCGCAATCAGTGAACAATTATTTGTTCAGTGTTAAAATAAATACATGTTTCTTTTTTGGCACATGGCATTCATCCAGAAACAGATTCCAGCAGTTAATAATACTGTAAAATCCAAAATGAAATTCAGGAATGTAGAGTCCACACTCAACTGTTTCTCAGTTTTTCTTTCTAGAATGATTAAATTAATCAGCTTTGACGGCAGTTTCGATGGAGAAAGTACTAGAGGCCAATGCCAAAGACAGGAACAAAAATACTCAGGACTGTCCACATGCTCCAATTGAAGCCAGTGTGCTTTGACCCTGATTTCTGCCCATCTCCTAAAAATAGAAGAATCTATCTTTAAAAAATCACAGAAAATATAAATATATTTTTTGTAGCATACTTAAGTATTTGAGTCCTCACATGAGCTTATGAAAATAAAGGAGTTATTCGGAAGCAAAAATAAAAATTTTCTTAGGTAAAGTATTGTCATTGCAAAATTTAAACGTAAAGACCTTTTATAATATTTTTAAATATTCATCTTTAAAAAGTATTTAAAATAAATATTTTATAAATGTATTCCCGTTTAAAAAGTTTTAAAATAGCCACGTTTTAAATTTTTTGTAATTTAGTTGCTTTTTTGACATTTTTAATGGTTAATTTTATAAGATGGTTCTTTAAAATATTTCTTTTTCAATATTTGAATATATTCAATTTAGATGTAGGAAATATCATATAGAAAATGAATCTAATGCCACAGATAATACTTGTATATAAATTATATTCTGTTTAACATAACTACATGCAGCAGAAGAAAAATGTTTTTATAATTATGTAACATAAATTTATTAAACATCAAAAATACTAAAGATTAATATTAATACTAAGCATATATTAATATTAAAGTTGCGTTTACATTAATACTAAAGATTTCAGTAACACTTATTAAATGGGATGACAAATAATGAAGAGAAATTCTTAAAAATACGATTTATAACTCATGTATTGTTATTATAAAAAAAATAATCAGAGAAAAGTCACTTCATAAGCAACAATTACATTTTTAAGGATATTTATAAACAATAAATTCAAAGTTAATTTACTTAGATAAACAAATATGATGAGGAACAAATATAATAAAATTCAGCAATGGTAAATTATTTTGAAAAGTACAAATGGCTTATGAAGTAAACATCAGTCTATTATTTTGCAAAGGTATTTTATTTATTAAAAAAAATTCCAAAATAAATTGCTGAATGATATTCGAATGACTTATTTATAATACTATAGTTATTTAAAAATAAATTAACATCACTTAGTAATAATATCGCCATGCAATCTTTTCTTAGCATACACTACAGCAATGTTTATTAAAATTTTATTAGCCATTTCATTGGAAGATAAATGCTTAAAATGAAATTATCACAAAAGTTGTCATATGATATTATTTGATGTAACGAGTTTTACATTGATAACATGTGTGCTTCTCATTTTATTATAAGAATCTTGTGGTGTTAGTCTAATGAGTTAATGAAAGTGAATGCAAAGATAATATTTATATTTTACAAAATAGGGCACTTTAAGTAATAAATTTTGTGCTACAAAATTTTTTACTTAAAGTGCCCTTATAAATATGATTAGTAATAAATGTGTATGTACAAGAAAGGGTATTTAACATAAACGTTTTGTCTCTATTTAATTTGATAAAAACTTAACTCATATTATTTTTCAAATTAACAAGTGATTAGGTTCATTACAATAAAAACGAATGCAAAATGTACCAATTTAAAATTAACAAGTTAAAACATTTAAAGTCTTAAAAAAAAGGCAATAAAAAATTTAAAAATTGATCAGACATATTAAATTAAGAATTCACTGCCTCTTATTTTTTGATTGTTGATATTTGCATTTCATAGCAATGTTTTATAAAATATTTATATAATTTCATATCATATATTCTAATTTAATTTGGTGTTTGAAAATTGATAATCTGATTTCCAATATTAAAGAATATTTTCAGTGAAACGGCATAAAATTTTACATTCATTTAATTAATGATTAATAGAAAATTAACAGTTCAACTGAAAAACAAAATATGGAATTTTTAATTACAGCATTTTCAAACATTAATCTTATAAAAATTATAATTAGTTCAGTTATTGGTAATTTGGTTGATAATGACATTATATTTGTTCAAAAATATGAGGATATAAAATATATTTTAAAACAGGCTAAAAACAGTCAAATATACAGAAATGTTAGTAAAATGTTTTGTTTTAGAAGAAATCGTTATGTTTAATGGTCACTGAAACAATCTTATAAGTCATCCACAGAATACAATTAAAAATTGTCTACAGAAAAATATGATTTAATAAAATACATTTTTATACAATTGCTATTCCAATATTAGTTAAATAACACATATATATTTACTCGTATTCTATTATTTCAAGTGCAGTTTTACACCATATAGCGATGTGAAATATCGTCAGCAGAGTGGATAATCTAACAGCTGGAAGATATTATTGTTTCTTTGAACACATCCACATAGTATTTACATTCGGGAGAAAGTTCACGTGGCTCATATTCACGAATCGCAGGGATTTTAGTTTATTAATAATTGAACTGATATTTTTGACATACTTAGTAAATAATTTAGATCTCAGCTGATTTCGAAATTTTCTCGCAAAGTTTGTCTGCAACTAAAAACTATTTCAAGAAGTTTCAACATATGTTTTTGTTTTTCAGAAGAGTTTTTTTTCAAGATAGTAAGTCGTATTTAAATATTTCAAGGAAACAAAAAATCCAAAAAATTCCCCATATCCCTCACAAGCAGTTAAAATGTTTGATTCAGATATATATATATATATATATATATATATATATATATATATATATATAAGATCATGATCAATTATCCATCTTTAAATTATTATCTTAATTGAAGGTAGTACAAATGCTACCAGTCACTATCCAAATATTTTTAGTCATTTAAAGATGACACTTATGTATAATTTTGCTATTGATTTTGATCACATATCAAAAAGATAAAAGAAGTATATAAATGTACTAAACTTTTAGTTTTCATTTATAATTTATATGGTCTTATTCAGAAAACCACTTTACAATATAGGAACTGGTCTCCACAAAACATCATTGAAATATTTTCCCCAAAATTGCTATAAAGTTTTGTGTTTATGTAATCATATACATCAAAAAGGAAAACTTAATCTTCTCTATTGAACTTGTCTTAATTTTTATTTAAAATTTTAAGAATTATGACTTTTTTGGGAATAACAATTTTAAAAGTTTGTTGAAAACTATATATTTAGCAGAACTAGAGAAGTATTTTGAAAATAAATATATATTCATATTTTGATTAATATATTAAATTATTAATCAGAAATACGTTTATACAAGTTATCATGTTTATCATAGTGGAATCAATGATAGGAATACTTTGTCCTTTTCAGAATGTTTTAATCTCAAATCATAGTTGAACAAAGAGAAAAAAATATTGAAATTATACTTTTCGATAACATGTGAGTCAATGGGAATTAAGAGATCTTATTTAATCTTATATAAATGTTTTGAGTAAATGAAGTTTTATATAAAAATTAGAGATTCCAAATACTTGTGCTTTAATTAGTTTAACAGCCAATTTTTAACGTATCTAAATTTAAATGCGTGAAAAATCTTCCAATATAAATTTATTAAATATTTATTTCATCATTATTAAAATATCTTGTTGCAAATAAAGTCTTGATTTTTAAAACGTAGCTTAATTGCATTTTAGGAACATTTATCATTTTATATCTAATTATCTAAGGAATATTTCGGTTTAGTTATGAATTACTTTTGCATAGGTTCATTAGTTATATTTAAATACTTATAAATGGAAAATTTTATTTTGCTGAATAAGAGATTCATTTAATATTATATGTACCGACAAACTTAGAATGATTTTTGATAAAATAAAAATATATAGCTCAAATTCTTAGATATCAAAAAATAATGTTCAAGCTTTCAGAGAATATCATTAATAGTACCTATTTTTGTTTTATTTCGGTTCTAGTTAAGGTGATGTATAATATAAACAATTTAATTATTTTATAATAAAAAATATCACTAACAATGTGAAATAAAATTTATAATATTACAAGATTTACAAACTTAAATCTAAAATTTATAATATCTAAATTAGCTATCAGATTATTAAATAATTTTATTCTCTGTTTTAAATTTATGTTAGTTTACTGTAAAATCAAACAACGACACTCTTTCGCTTCCGTTTTAGGAAATAACAAACCAAATAATTGCATCGATGCAGAAGTAAAATGGTTTAGTAAGGTAATAAGATGACTTGAATATCTTAATTAAAGATTTTTCTAGTTTAATTTTCTGAAAGAGAAAAAAGGAAAATGAATGTAAGATTTCTACCCAATTAGTTCGCGCAAGACGGCTTCTTTTTATTTTAATTGTAAAGATTACCCAATTAACTATGAAGTACAGAAAGGTCGATTTTTGGTTCAATGAAATGAAAATTCTGATTTCTCTCACAATTTTCCAATTTTATGCATCCAATTAGATCTGAAAAATCCTATATCTGATAGATCTCATTTCCTATGTCACTAGAAGTTCAGAAACAGAAATATTTCATTTATTTTGTAGAAACTTTAGTTAAGGTAGCAATATTAATTAGATAGTTTATTTTGAAATTTTATGTCTGCAAGATTCTAATCAATCCAAAATTTTATTCGCAATTCTTCCGAATGATCCAATGTGAATGTCTGATTACGTTATAATTATATTTGGAAAATGTTTTTATAAACTTTATTTTTAACATCTATCATATGTTAATAATAATTACATGAATTTAAATAAAATATAAAATATACTTTCCATATTGAAGTTCGAAAATAAGATTTAATTGAAAAGAAAAAATAAAATTCGTGTTGATAACACTTTTATTTAGTTTTTTTAATATTATATTTATTTTGCTCATAAATGGAATAAACATTGTTGCATATGTTAAGATTTAGTATGATCTGAAAATTAACGCCTGTGTTTGTAAGTTTTCTAAAAATGTAGCCCTTACAAGCTAATTTATGGCCGTATTCATCAACCAGAGTTAAACGAGGTTTCAGGGTAAAGGGCGAGTTAAGTCACATGAAACGTTATTCAACACAACAAAAACAGCAATTAACTCGCTTATATGGAACCCTAGAATAACCCTACGATTTCAGAGTGTTATCGCGGGGTCAGCAAACAATGGCGGACTTAAGAGATATGTTTGTTGACATTGATGTGCAAGACTAAAACAAATACATTTATCATTTTATCACATTTAAAACAAATACATTTATTATTATTAATAATACTTTTTTAAATTTTTTAACTTTTTTAAATTAAATAGTTTATAATTTATATTTAAAGACTTTTTATTCTTATGTAGATTTTGAAATTAAATTTCTCAGGTTTAATTTAGTGTTAATGGCTAATATTTAAAATAAGTGCACTTTTTTATTTAATTTAATTGGGGAAATATATATTTATATATTGTTTCCCCATTTACAATATTTAAAATTCATACACATGTATTATTATAATAACATTTACACACCATTTTTTAAGATTGCTTTTATTAATTGTTATATAGTATTGGTGGCTATCAAAATGTTGGAAACATTTTAGATTTATAAAAGAATTCTTTATAAGAATGGTGTAAAGCCGCTTTTGGCTGGAAATAAAGTTTGCATTCCTCCGGAATCCATTCATAGAAATGCTGAATTGTGTTTAGATGTACACTTTATACCATTTTTCATAAAAATACTGTGAAAGTACTTGGAATGATGCCAATGAATGTTACTGCTTACGTATAGAATACTTTAAAAAATTAAGTATTGGATACTTTTAGAAATAAACCATAAAATTCACTTATGTTGAGGTCAGGTGACTGTGTGGACCAAGATAGATGTTTCAACTTCCTCCGCAAATTCAATCATGAATGGATAAGTTTCGCTGCATGGATGAATGCATTATCGTCTTGTAAAAATACATTTTCTCTAGGTTACAAAGTAATGGACTTGGTCAGCTAATAATTTCTCTCTACTTCAGCCCAGGGATCCTTCCTTTAAGGAAGGCTTCAGTAGGTATATTGGTACAGCAATAAACTATTCAAGGCTGCCCATATAATTACAAATCTACCTCTATGCTTGACATTTGTAAGGAGACAGCTACAATTATACCTTTGAAAAATGTACTCCAACTGTGCATGCACGTATTGTTGAAGGGATAAGAATAATAGATAATTCGTCAGTTGATATTATTTTCTTCAACTTATTAATCGACCAGATTTTGTGAGTGTGACACTACAATAGAGATAGTTCGGAATTAATGACTGTGACAAATGGCTTATGAATAGGTGTTCTGCCATTAATTTTCTGTTCTTGAAGGTTCCCTTTAATTATATTCATTGACACAGTAGAAACTAGATGCTGATTGAGCGCTGCGGTCACATTTACTGCAATTGTTCGCTTTTTAGTTATTACAATCCACTTCAATACTCGTTGTTCTTTTTTATTGACTTTTCCCTCCACTATTTTGTTTTGTTGATCCCGTATTGCCACGCTATGTGCATGGTTTGATGACATTAGACACCGTACATTTAACATCACTTAAAAGTCGGATGTTTTGATCTTTTTTGCTCCACTTAGAAAGGCTTTTTACAATACAATATTTTACAATTTTCCCTCTTTGAATATCTGAGAGGTGCAAAAGTTTAAGAGTTTGAAAAAAATCCAAGACTAATAGAGCTTTGATAAAATTACCACTTATGCTACAAGAATTTAAATATTCCAAATTATAAAGTAACTGGTAGTCACAATTACTACAATGCTTACAAATCGCTTTAAAAATACACTTGTTTCACTAGTGAATCCGTTAGTTTGATAACCATTTGTGAACAGCATCATATTTTATCGTGGAGTGAGCCAAATCAAAGAATTAAAAGTTAATGCATTTATTTTAGCCACATCATTTATATAGAATATCAAAGAGTTTCTTCTTTAAAATCTTTTCAGAAAAGTCTAGTTAAAGTTATTTAGCCTTAGATTTGTTTTATTTAAAATATTTTAATAGTCGAATAAAGAATTAATTTTTGAATTATTATAGTTATATTTTATTCTCAAATATAAAATTTTTAGCAAGTAGCTGTCTGTAATATATGAAATGTTATATCATGAATAAATTTGAAAAGAAAAATGAAGATTAAACGTTTTTATACGTATGTACATGTTAGATGTCGTCAAACACAAAAATTATGAAATTACTAATTTTTAGCATTATTTCCGAAATTAATTATAAATTTCAAGTTGTAATTATATAGACTAATAAAAAGTCACAAACATCTTATTATCTCAATAAACTATTATCATGATTTCATTAAACTAACATGTCCAAAAATTTATTTATTTTGATAAATTGTATGAAGCATTTAAAATAAATTAATGATTGTTTATTTTGTAGGATCAGTTTGCCTTTTGTAATTAATGGACCAGGGATTCTAACAATAAAAATGCTTCTCAGTTCAAAGAAAATTAAATAAAGGATTAATCATTACCAATTATTTGTGCGTCTTTTAATACATGAAAATGTTTCTTGGTTAATGAAGATTGAGGTACAATCTTCTCATCACAACACTGAACTACATCTACATCATTATTAATACAGTTAGTTTTAACTTTCTCCTTGGTATTAAAACCAAATATTCAATATTGAATTATTTCTCAGATCATATAATCTTTTTAAAGTATCTCAGAAAGTCTCATAGATAATCTTTCAAAATCACTATTTTTAGATGCTAAGTAAGCAGACTTAATTTGCAAGCCATGACATTTTCATTCAAGTTTTAATGACATTTTCACACATCAATTCATTACTGCTCAATTTCTCTGATATTACTTTCAATCCAAAATATTGAATTTTAAAATTGCAGAACTTATTATACTCGCTACTTAATTTTCCATTCAAAGAAATTCCTTCCATATAATAGGAATTAATAAATGAAACAACTACACAGAAGCTAAAAAATACTTTAAATAATTAAAAAATTTCATTTTCCGTTAAATAATATAACATAAAAATTCCCTTCGAGTGAAATATCTAATCAATTTGAATTATTTTTCAATTTATGATGTTAGATTTAGGATACGTGGAGATGACAGGCTTGTTAAGATCTTATTTCATATTTTTTAATTGAATAATATTTATAAAATAGAAGAGATTGTCAAAAAAGTAATGATATTACCTTGTTCTGAACCAGAATATACTGTAACTGGTGAAGGAGAATCTCTTTTTTCTAATTCGCCATTTGATAAATCTTGTAAGCGACCTAGTGAAAAAATTATCAAATTACTATATTATGCAAAGTTATCAAAATAGGAAATTCAATTATTCATTGCGTCTTTTATGCTATGCGTTTTTTATGCTATAAGAAATTATTGTTACAAATTGGTTACTGATTATTTTTAATAATTATATTTTATGAAATTTAATTTATTTCACTGCCTACATAAACTTATTTAATGTTGAATTGATTTACGATAATACCGAAAATGATTTTTATAAAATAACTTTGCAAAAATTCTGCAATAACTCCATTAAAGTAATAAAATCTTACATCTATTATTGAAGTAATTTTATTTACAATGATATTTGTAACTTTTCAAATAAGACCTAATTAAAATATAAATTACATTTAAATTTATGGAAACTTATTTCAAATTGATAAATTTGCATTTAAAATTTCACTAAGTTAAGATATTCTGAAAGTTAAGAATGGAATTAAAAATATGTCAATTAATATATTTCTTGCTTTAAACTAATGATTCTTAATTTTACATGTTTTTATTTATTGTTATTTTAACTTAATTTTTCAGTTACTATCGTGTTTCACCAAGTTATTGAAGTCAATTGTTGATTTGGGAGAAATAAGATAACAGTAAGAATGTAAAAACGTTGACAGAATTTGGAAGAAAGGTTTTGTTTACTAAAAAGCTTCTATTAAATATGAAATTTCAGTTACCATAAAACCTTATTTTATCATATAATTTAATAAAAATAATTCAATGTAAAATAAAAAAAACTATGCTTTAAACAATTTAAAGAATACAATAATGAAGTATGAAATGAAATTTTTCAAGCTCATTATTTTTATTTAATGTTTTGTTCTAAAAGTAATTCGAATAGTATTTGATGGAGAATAAATTTGACTAAATAAATGTTTTGATAAACGTTTCCTTTGGAAAAATTTTAAAAGGATAATTCAATTTAATGAAAAAATTCCTGGTTACATATCTAAAATGTCAATAATTCCATTATTTGTCTTGTAGGGATTGCACTGAAAAATAATAAATATTAAATAATTAAAAAAAATTAAATTAAAACTTTCTATTAAGTGCCTACCTTCTTCAGTTCCATCTTTATGCCATGTACGAATCATTTTTTCACCTGTTGCTTGATGGGAACCTGCTGAAGTAGAAAAAAGTACGAGAAAATATATTATTTAATTTTATTCACTGTTGATTAAAATTCAATTTAGGTTATTTTTATAAGTAAAATTTATTAATAATAAATTTTTTGTATTTTATTATAAAAAATTTATTAATACTAAAATTTAACTTATGAAAAAAAAAACTTAAATTGATACTTTAAAAGAACAATTGAGTATTTTTATAGATAATTCATATTTAAATTAATGCATTTATTACTATAAGGGTAATTAATTAAATTATATGTATTGTTACTAATTTATTTATGACTAGAAGGAACCACCAGATTCTGCTTGAGTTACAAAAACTGAAAAGGAAAACAGCTAATCTCTTCCAAGGATTAACGAAACCTCACGCAAGGATCCAGTGAATCTTGGCAGAAAACGGCTACAAAAATGTAATATCGGAGCAACATTTGAGAGAATTGGATTGGATATCTTAGCCCCTTCGTCTCTATATTCACATAAGAAAAAAGTACATTCTTGTTGTCATGGACTACTGCAGCAAGTGCCCAGATGCTTAATGAATTCCTACCAGGATGCTATCACTATGGCAGAAGCATAATTAGGAAATTGAATGTTTCAATTTGGAATATCTTGTATCATCTACTCTAACCAAGAGACAAATTTCAATTCAGTATTTTTATAAGAGGAATGTGTAAACTATCGATATGGAAAAAATTTGTACGACACTTCTACATCCTCAGACAGATACAGTGATAATGAACTTTAGTCAGATGATCCTAAACCATCTTTAGATATTTGAATCACATAACCAATGGAACTGGGATAAGAAATTACGTCTCTTTCAAGATTATTGGAGTGAAGTAATAGATATATCTGTTTTACACCCTTCCAAATACTATAAGGCAGATACTTAAAATTATTATGCAATCTCCTATTTAGGCGAAAGCCGGATGTTCTTAAATCGACAGTTCATCGAGGACCCGCAGCTGCTTTTGGAAGATGTGCATGGTATCACCTGACAAAGAAACAACATTAATATGGAATGCAGGAAGTACCGGTATGATGCCAACCGCGGATATAAAGACTTATAAATAAAGCTGATAAAGTTAAATGATAAAGTTTGTCTTGGTATATGAAACATCGTAAAGAATTATCACCCAAATTACAAACGTGCTGGGAATGACGCAGTACAAAAGTTAATTAATGACATTGTGGTAAGGGTTCAAATAACACCTTTTTCTAAGTCTAAAGTTGTACACTGCGATAAACTGGCTATTTATCTGTGCTACTTAGTAAATTATCTGTATCAGTAAAACATGTGTATCTTGGGGATTACACATGTAGACTTTAAAAAGAGGAATATAACGAAAAATGTAAACAGTGTAGATATTTGCACAAATGTCTTATATTTTTTATTTAGTTATTTGAGGATGTGATATTATTATTTAATTTATCAAATTTTTATCTAAAAATATGATTCAATGAAAATAATGGAGCGAGAAATAAGTCGGTAAAATCAAAGACAGCTTGGTGACATTTTTGAAAAAAAAAACAAAACTGTAGTTAATGCTCTATAACTAAAGAAAATGCTTGTAGAAAGCACCAATAAGAACAGAGTTACCATAGGAACGAAAAAGTCTTGGAACTTTCGAAAAAGTGTAAATATTAACAACAGCAGTGGTGAGAGTGATGAGTAAGTTGACAGCTACTCGAGCAGTTAGATGTTTGAGTCTTTAGTTCAGAGAGTTTCTGTGTTACAGTTAATGTATTATGTTTTTTCTAGTCTGTGGAATTACGAGATGATGTAGTTGTAGTTATTGTGACAGTGAATAAAGTTCTTGTTTACAAACTTATCTTCTTTTTTTTATACTATCACAAATACTTGTCACTAAAAAACCGTAACAACATGTTAATTTTTTTAACATAAATAGATTTTAATCAAAATGAGACAGTTGACTATGATAAATTCTTTCATCCGTCTAATATATAAGCTAGCTGTGGTCGTAAAAAATGTTAAGATATTTTCATTAAGTAAAATATAATTCAAATTGAATAAATTTTTAAGTAAGTAAAAGGTATCATCGCAAATAAGATGTTATAAATTTATATTCATATTAATAAATAAACTCAATTAAAGAATGTCATTACGTTGAATACCAACTTTAGTTAAATATATTTTGATGTGCTTTACAGTTGAAACAAGCAAGAATTTACAAATTTCAATTAATATTTGTGAGAATGAAAATCAATGAGAAACGTTTTGCGAGAAAGTTGTGTTATAGATAGGTAATATGTAAACTTTACTTAAGTTTTAACGTTGAAAATTCATTTCAATATTTTTAATGAATCACTTATTGATTGTATCTCAAATGTGTCTTGATTAGTATTTTAACATTAAAATAATCTTTCTATGCACATTTTTGTAAAAGCTTAACAAGTTAAAATTATATATTCAACAAAATTATGGAGTATGTACAAAATAATTTTAAAATATTCTTGTAAAAATTTTAAAATTTCAATATTGTATACCAGAAATATATTGGAAATTATTGTTATGAATGCATTCATAATCTGAAAAATTAAAAAGCTATAAGCTCTTCATACCTTCCGCTCTACTACTGGCTAAGCCACCCCTTGTAGGAAATGTGGAGGAATGTGGTTTGGGAATTTCTGTAACAAATTCAAATCGTTAATTTAAATCATTTATATGTTTAAAATTGCTTAGAAGATAAGCATACAGTTTTAAAGACAAATTTAATAAACAAAAGAGAATAATTCTTAGAGACATTCCAAAAATATTTAATTCACCCTTTAAAAATATTACAAAAAATTTCTTTTTTAAAAAAGACAAAGTAGTAAATAAGAGAAAACAATACAAAAAAATTTGATCACTTAACTAATTAAATATAGCCAAAAAGGTAAATATTTTAAAAATAAAAGTGATTGTATCTTAGAATATTTTACATACAATTTTTTACAAGGGCTAAAATAAAACAACGAAGCTATTTTCTTAGATTTTACTGTTTTTTTCAAAAATTTTGTCAGGAAAGATGAAAATTGTTAGATTTGAATATTTTCTCTGTCATTTAATTTTACATATTTAATATGCATACAAAATCTTATAATATTTTAAAAAGCTTTTGAAATATATTTTAGGAAAAGTATATGATGAAGGAAAATAAAAGAACAAATTTATTCAACGTAGTATTTATATTTTATGCAATAAACCCTCATTAATCCAGACCCTACTAAACCGGACATAGCATAATCCGGATAGCCTAAAAGATGATTTGGTATGTATAAACATACTGAAGATTTTTAAATTAATCTAGAAGCTGTTAGAGAAATTGATGTGACACTGGAAGACAGAGTTGTGTTAAGATGCAGATGAATACGATCCAGGATATCGTAATTTAACAGTAGGGTAAATTGTTGAGAGTAAGAGTGCAGCAGAGACCTCAGAAGAAAATGAAGATGATAACAATGAAACAGATAACAAGCCAAGCCAAAACTTAGTGAGATTAAAACTATTTAAATTTTGTGATAAAATATGTTGCAGAAAACAGTAATGAAGTCATATTTGAAAACTACTAACATTTGATACGTTTTTCAATTAATTGTTCAAGAAATGACCACTTAAGTAAGACAACAAAAGACTAGCTGTGTTACTTTCAAGCAATAAGCATTTCAACTGAGGTTAGTGTTGATGAGCCTGAGCTATGTACATTTTATACTCAATTTTCTCACATGCAGTTTTGTATTTCGTTCTTTTCAATTTGAAATACAATTTTTACTGTGTACAGTAATTTGTTTATGTACCTTGGCATAATTTATAAGTTATTTTGTTTAATTCGTATTTTCTTTAATTCGGGTGACCTGGATTGCCGATTATTTCCGATTAATGAGGTTCTCCTACAATACGAAAAGCAAATTAACTTTCGTAATGCAGGATAATTAATTAAAAATTATGAAAAATTTCCTTATGTTACTTGAATTTCAACACCTTCTTTTGAAAAATTATTTCTTGTTTCTGTATCACTTTTACATTATTATTTTGTTGATTTTATTTCAATTATTTTATATGTCAGTTTCGATAATGATCACTTATTGAAATGCATTATTTTAAAGCTTTGAAAATTTTGATGCAAAAATAATCTATTACATTTTTTATTTTACAGGTTTATCCAAAGGCTAATTTACTAAAATTCTACACTTTGGAGTCACTTTATTCTCAGTGCTTTACTTTCAGTTTTTACGTAATCATATGTCTAATTTAATACAGTATCCAAATCCTTATTGATAATTTAAGTTTTTAAAATATATTATTTATACTAAAAAGAATATTATCTTTCTCCTTTTTATCACATTTTATTAAGAATAAAAGTGTACCCATCAGATGTTTAGTTACATTAATTTATAACTATATATTTTGTAATACATTGCAATTTCAAATGAACTTTCTGAATATATGATTTGATATTTATTTATTATTCATAACTAATTCTAAGAACGACGTCTGTTGCTAATATTTAAAAAGTTAAACGAGCTAAAATATAAAACATACAATTTAAATAATAAACTTAATATTTATAAATTAAAATGCTCAAAAATAGTTTAAATAGTTACAATTATTTATTATTTATCATATATAACATATATAATTAATGTGTCATTTTTTATTTTTAAAATTAACCTTATAAACTAATTTAGTAATATTGCAGTAATTATATTAAGATAAATTTTAAGATTCAAAGAAATAAAATTATAAAAAAATTTAAATTTTTGGAAAAGTTTATTTTATGTGAATGAACGAAAAGTTATTTTTATGGTGATAAGAAAAACCGAAATCGTATCTCGAAGAATATTTATTAGGTCGTAAGGCTTATAAAATAGTTTCTGTAAACTACATTCAATAAAATATTCTCTTTATGTCCTTCTTAGCAGAAAATGACAGTATAGATGAAAAATACCTTATATAGTGAATTTCACAGAAAAAGTAATTTCGATTCTTATTGACACCTTATTTAGTTTCACTTAAAGAAAATTTAAAATTTCTATTTACATTTTTAAGTAATAAGTATTTTTTCAACAAAAATGGTTTAATAAAATTAATATTTCAAAATTAAAATTTATAATTACTTAATTTAATTTATTTATTGTAATGAACCAAAAGTGAATTTCAAGATATAGAGATTATTGTTTTAGTATATTTTTAAAATTAACTTATATTTATTTAAGAACTCTTAATGAAAACAAAATATACATTTTTGATACTGAAAAATTATTAGAAATCAAACAATCTAAAATCAGGTAATATTAATTTATGTTATTCTTTTGAGGGAAGAATTTGAAACATAACTTTTATTTTTTATTATATTTTTATTATTATGATTATGGATATTGTCTTCTGTGTTTTGGATACTGTATTTGTAGGATATTTTACTGAATAAAATGCTCTATAGAGCACTTACCATAAACGACTTGCGACAGTAAAAATACACATCTGTTGCTCAGTCACGTTTCTTTGCATATGAATATAATCAAAAGAATATGTGACTTGAACACTTGGAACTTTTGAATGTATAATTTACTCTTTCAAGTATTTCTTATGGCATTTTCGTGAAAGTGCTTTCTCAGATAAAGCATAAAATTTAAAATTTGTAAGAAATAAATTCATAAAAAATTTTATTAGGCATTATTATTTTAAGCTTGTTCTGTATTTCAGCATGAAATATTTTTATTTCTCACGATATAACATGCCTAAAATTTGTAATTCAAATTACCCTTTTAAGTTTTTGAGAGTAAAATTTTAAAAGATTTTATATTTTAAAATATTTATAGTTTTTTTTAAAGAAAAATCTGTTAATATGTGGATGTTTCTTTAGATAAATGTATTTATATATAAAAACATACTTAATAAATTATGTTTCAAAAAATTAATTTTTATAGTTTATTTTTTTAAATATATTTTATTTCAATTTATTAAGTTAGAAAGTAGTTAATTTCAAAGACTTGTATTGATATAAAAATAAATCAAATACAAATCCTTACGCCTAAATTATTATCAGTTTATTATTTGATTTATTCACATTAATATGGTTTTTCACATTCATTATAAATTACTTTAATGTTTCTTATTTTCATTCAACAAGTTTTCTAAGCTTTTTCCTTGATTATAGATGCATAGGTACAAGACTTAATTTGTCTTCCTCTTAAACTTAATTTTAAAAATATTAATTGATGGCATTATTTGACCTGTTAAATAAAAGCTTCTTAATTCGCATAATTAATTAAAAATATCATTACTTTATAATTATATGGGGAAAAGATATTATAGAACAAGGAGAAAATAAACTAAATACGCAAAAAAGTAACTTGATGCAATTATATTAAGACTGACCTCGCATTGACTACTTCATTGAAAACATTTTAAATAAAGTTTTTAATATATTTTACAAATAATGCAAATTTTTGCTTTCAATTAAACGTATCTTTCAGATGTAAATTAAATTAAATTAAAATGAGAAATTGACCTCACTTATATATTGAAATATTATGAATCTAAGAAGAAAATAGGAGTCTAAATGCTTTCGAAGATAAAGTTCTTTTCACGGTTTTATTTTTCAAGAAAATGGTGAAGTAAAATAAATGTTTGGAAGCTCTTTTAATAGCATTACAGAGATATGCTAAGTGAAGTTTGTGACCTGCAAATAACCGTTAAAACGATGGAACTTCCATTAGAGAAGCAGTAATTAAAGATAAATCTTTTAAAGGCTTTTACAATAGCTGTTAAAAGATCGTTTATTGCCGGAACGTTTTTAGAGGCAATGGAATACTGAGACCCTAGAACCATATGCTGTTAAATTTAAAATTTGAATGCTTATCACTGTAGAGCAATAATAATTTAAAAACATTTTGTGATTTTATACGGGTTTAAATTAAAGAAATGAACTGTCTAAAAATTTAATTTAGTATTATATTGTGAATTATAATAATTAGTGTTAAGTAATAAATAGTATACTACCAATTCTTGATCAACTATTAGTTAAGAAAGAAATAAAATTGGAAATATAATTGATAAAGTTTAAACAAAATTATTCTAAAAACAATGAAATAAACACAAGAAATCTTCATCCACAAATATGTTTGTTAGGTAAAATAAAACCTGTTTTTTATAAACGTTTTTTAAATTTAAAAGAAAATCATAAGAAATCATTGATAAAAAAAAATTGATTGCTCATTTTGAACTATATCTTGTAAAATATTATTGTTTGACTGTTTTTAATAATCCAACCCTATTGATTATTTATTAAATATTTCACTTGTATTGTACCATCCAATAAGGCTGGAATTGATTATTCGATCATTCATGAGTTAGATCACGCTATCTCAATAATGTATCACCCAATGAGTTTTTAATTCTAAATTTTTGCATTCACTGTTGGAAAAAGAAGTAATTTAATATAAGCAAGTTTTGGGTGTGAAGAAGGTTATTTATCAATAAACAAACTACCATTTTGATATTTCAGAATTTTTAACTTAATAAGTTTCGTTTTTCATTTTAAAATAACATCTTTATATTGTTTTGTTACAGATAATACTGATAACTTTCTTGAAAGTTTGTTTCATATAAGTAATTTGCTCTTTTAAATCTGATGAGACTATATATTAGTGGATTATACACAATCCCTTTAAGAAAACACATTAAAATTAAAATAAATAGAAAGAAAGAAAAAAAACTTTTAAAATCAGGCACTTCATACTTGGTTTAGGGATTATTAATAACATTTATTTATCAATAAACTTAATTTTAATGCTAGATTACACGTTTTTAAGATATAGTAAATTCTCTGAAATTTGAAAAAGGGTCTTCATATATATATATATATATATATATATATTATATCATCGTTGTGGGGAAATTGTAAATTTAAAGTTAAATAATAAAAATTTATGATATTTTAATAAAACAAGAATTTGTAGATAATAAAATTGTCAAAAAAACTCATCTTTATATTCAACCGACAACAAATAAAACTTTTTTGGGTTTTTAAAAACCTATTTCTCCTGCACTTAAACTAAGACCATAAATTATTATCAATCTTCTTATTGATGTTTAAGAATCAACGTAACTTAATTTGTTAATCCGATTTACTATCTTTATTTAAAAATGAATTTTATATACTTGTTTATTTTCTAACAATTTCTTAATAAACTGAAGAAATTGTATACACTGTTTACCTGCACTTTTATGAATTTAAACTTTGCTAAATTACTTCATAATAAACGTAAACATACAACTTAAAAATTAATATTGTAATGAAAAACATATTTTGAAACGACTCGAAAATAGCGTGAGAGAATTAATCTGTTTTTTATTAACAACGATGCATTGCGCTACCGATCAATACTTAATTATGTTCTTTAATCTAAGAAACGTGAGAAGTTATGAAAACAAAAGTAATCTATTTAATAGTTTATAATTAAATGTTTTTAATAAAATGAATACATTTTTTTTCAAGATCTTACTGCAAGTTCGATTGACGGATGAAACCAGTGCATTTTTTTCTCAATAATGAATTCCTTTTTCTTAACGGTAATGTAGATAAAATGTTCGTCTCAGATTAAAATCATCCAATTTTTCTTGAATTAAAAACTTATAGCGTGATTATAAATTTGTATCTTATATAAATGTGTATTATATATAATACAAATTCATGATATTATTTCTTTAAGAACTCTTGTGTTTTCTTAAATACCTGTAAATCTTGAATTCAAAAATAAACAAGTTAAAAAAAATCATTAAAACTTAGAACTTTAACTGCTTATTTCTCCCAAATAACTATTTTATTTTTATAGCATTCCACATTCATTTCTTTCTCATGAAGATTAGTAAGACGAGAACCATCTATTTATTATAGATTACAAACAACTGCAAACAGGGAAAACAATGATAAAAATCGAACTTTTGAATTGTTGAACCCATTGGTAAGAATACTATTCTCTCTCTCTTTTTTGATTGATTGCTAAACAGCATTTGTTTGGGTATAAAGTATTTAATCAAAATCAATAGGCAATGGGAAATCTCTTCCAACGTTGGTATCCTTGTTGGTAAGAAGTCATCTATTCACATCCTTGGAAAACTTTCGATAGATGTGATTTCACCTTGGGCTAGGATCTGGAAACTCTCTGTAGATGGAAAAGTCCAGAATTCGATTCGGGCTGTTGTTGAGAACAGGACACAAATGTTATTTTGCCTCATACAAGTATATCTGTTGGTAAAAGTACTAGGGTGTTTTTCAGGTTTCTTCCTTAGTGTCATGCAAATACTACATAGTGCCTTAGAAAAATCCTCCTGAAGAATAACTTATGTTGTGGACATAAAAATAACTTATTACACCGTAAGCCATTTTGCTTTTTATTCCTTGGTGTCAAATTTTTGATAGATATACAACAATTCTTACTTCTTGTTATCAACAACTTGAATTGTTATTGCCATACTTGGTACTTGTGTAAAACAATGATGTATTTCGAAAATCTTATTAAATTTTACAGATTTTATATTTATTTTTCAATAAATATTGGTACCATTCAAAAAAGATATAATGCATATAAAAAGCAAGAAAAAAGCAAATTGTAATATAGTTTGGGAAAAAAAATTGAATATTTAGATTATTTTTGTTTCCAAATCAGATCATAATAAATATTCTATTTAAAATGAAAAATTATTTTAAAATTAACCTAATGTTTATGGAAATACAAAAAGGGATTCGGAGCGCACAAAACTGATTAGTATAAATATTTAATGAAAATTAAAGTATTCGCCATCATTGAGAAGTTGATTTTTGATTAAATGTGTCAATATTTTTTTTAAGAATCTTAAACTCAGAACCTTCCAAAATTCAGAGCCAGAAGTTTTTTTTTTCATTTCTCTATATATTTAGTTACTATTACTATGTATGTTAAATAGAAATAAAATTATATAAATATAAAATAAGTGTCTTTTGAAAACCGAAACAGGAAGTTGTATTTTCAAACTAGAAGTATTAAGGAAAATTTATATTCCAGTTTTTTAACTACGTTTTTAATTTATATGTTTCTCTTATGTGTATGTTATGTGTTTTATGTTCTGTTTAATAACCATATGCATGTGGACATTATTTGACTTAGACATTCGTAATGCAACGGCAATATTATCGCTATTCCCATTATCAACATCAATGATTTAAAAAGAGATTTTCTCAAAACTTGTTTATTACAAATCTTTAAACCTTTAACACAGTATCTCAAGTGAAGATAACAATGAGAAGGTACTTGAATGAGGAATTTGGCCTACATGTTTTAAGTGTTATTATCTATGAAATGAACCGAATGTTTGAATATATCTGAGGTACTTTTCACTTATGGCTATTTTAAGGTGAATGTTCAATAAAATTTTAGAAAAAAACCATATTGTTGCATATTTTTAATCATAATTTGCTTATAGATCAATATTTTTCTTAGATTTTTATTATATCAAATAACATTGTCACATAAACTTCATGTCCAAATTAAATTAAAATTGATGCATTGAAAAATAATTTTTTGTTTAATTTTAGCCAATTTTTTAACATTTTAATAAAAATTTACCCCAAAATAACCCATTTTACGGAATTTAGGCTATAATTACATGCTATATAATTTTACATTTTTACATCATAATTTATATAAAACAAGATAAAAAAAATTAAAATTAAATTTTAAGAAAAAGTTGGCTTGAACGTAGGAGAATATCTTAATTGAAAATGAGAATTTTTTTTTTGACCTTATGAAGTATTTTTAAAGAGGAGAATTTTTATCAATAAGAATTGAGGAAAATTTTGTGACTTTGTTCAGACAATGCAATAAGACAATTATATCTCTCAAATTACTGCATGAATATTGTACAAGATTCAGAAATTACTTTATTATGAACAAAACCTTAAAATTGTCAACCTCTTCTTGAATGTAATTATTTTGGAAAATTTTATCCTGAACTTTAGATTTTCCTGTTCTACAAATTACAGATAAGTGAAAGATAGGGGACAATGTACTTTTCTATATGCACATTTTACATCGAAAAGCTCGAATAATAGCACGAGCAGTTCCTTTATTATAGAACAGACACTAGCATTGCATGATTAATTTTTTTATTATTATATATTTTATTATTATTTATTTATTTTTTATTATATTGCATACAGATAAGTTAAACGGATTTTTTTTATTTTTATTTTTATTTAATTTTTTTATACCAAGTTACCAAGCTAAAAGTATACCAATAATCAAGGATTTAAAAATTATGTTAAAAGTGTACCAAATACGACCCATTTTAACAAGTGATTATCATTTATCATATTCTTTAATCATATAAGAAGAAACTTTAATCATATTCATATTATAAAAGTATTTCGGTAGCAAAATATTTCTTTTATAGCCAAAATGACAAAAAATAGATTAGAAGTATAATTTAAGACTTATTTTTAATAAAGAGTAAAACTTGACAACAATATTACATATTATTTGCTTTTATTTTAAGCTATAATAGAAAAGTTGACTGAATAAAGAATAAATTAGCATTTCTATTTTCTGATGGTTAAAAGTTATTTCTTTTACTGAGAGAAGGAATGGCTTACCATATAACCTGATAGTTCCTTCTGTTTCACCCAAGGAATTCTTGGCAACACATGTATAAGATCCAAAGTCTTCAACGCGGAGATCTTTAACTATCAACTTCATCTGCACTTTGTAAATTCCAGTGTCTATGAGGAGGCTGTTGTATTTTGTGTTGGAGAGAATCATGAAACCTCCACCGTCCCTTGTCCAGTAGGTTACCGATTTGGGATGGGATTCCAAATTGCAGTCAAGAGTAACATCTGCTCCAACTGCTGCTCCCACCAACTGATTAGGTATCCAGATCATTGGAGCAACTGGGTTAAAAAAATAATGAATAATAGATGCAACTCTGTGTTTTAAAACTTATCATTCTTACAGAAGAAATCTAAATATTAAAAGTTTATGGGGTGAAATGTTTTTATTATATATAAAGTAAAAAAGAAGTTCTAAATCAAGATGTACTTGTTATGAGCCTAAAATACATAAATTTCACCGGAACATTTATTTTAATTTTAAGATGAGTAATAAAAAATATCAATAAAAGCTCCCAAGTTATTTTCATACAATACGTCTTTTTTTCAAATGTCCTTTAAATGAATTAATTTTTAGTGAATATACTACGTTTTTAAATGGGAAATATTGGATAAGAGCTTGCAATATATATGAGAATTTTCTTGTCACTAAAATAACGTTTTCAATGAATCTTGAAAATACAACTAACGCTAGTGAATTCAATAATAATTTATATTATTGTCTAAAAGAAAGAAACAACCAAGCTAAAATATAAAAAAATACAGTTTTTTTATATTTTTGAATATTTTTTTATAAATTTAAACATATCAAAATATCTTTATATATTTACTTGGATTTGAAGGGTTTTGAATCTTCTGACATAAAAAATCAAAGATCCACCTATTAAAAGACTGTGATACTATTATAGCAAGACTCATGATGTATAATTGAATTAAATATTCAATTTTATTATAAATATTCTTATTAATATTTCAAAATGCTCGGCTAATGAATTATAAACATATTGATTTTTGTTTAAAAATCTCATTGAAAACAAGCACATTTTATTTGTTCTATTACAATCTTTTAAAAATTTGAAACATAATTTTAATAATATATTGAAAATACTTGCTAACATTTTTGATCAATAATTAAGTTTAACGAAGAGAACAAAACATAATTTAATAAGCTTTTAAAATTTTATTTTGAACTCCAACAGTCGATGTATATGACAATATAGTCAATAGATAATATCTTATATTTAAATAAATTTCAATAAATAATTCAAATTAAATTAAACAATTTTTTTCAATAAAGAATAATAAATTTCGAAACGAAACAGAAAACTAATTTTAAATTTTCATTTGAAGATAGCTAAGTCTAAATTTGAATTAAAAGTTATCAGAATAAATAGCTCTAAACTTATTTATTATCAATAAAATATTGAACGTCCTCTTGATATTTTCTACTTAATACATCATTTAATTTATATAGATACATAACGATTTTTATGTTATGTGGAAACATTTCAATACACAGATTTTATTAATAGGTGATTAAAGTAGATAATTATGTATTAATGAGTCTTACAAAGAACATTTAAAGTAAAAGAAGATGGTAGGTAATAAAATATACTACGATTCAATGATACATTTTTTTATTGTCATTCAAAAGAAAATTCATTATAAGTTTATATATTCATGATTATTTTGCAATATAATTTAAAAATAATCAAGATGTAGTACTTACAATTTACATTGAGCATGATTCGTTTACTAACAGCTGGGGGAATGCCATTAATTGCAATGCATAAATATGCAGCCATGTGAAGTCTACTCGTTTTGGTGATGTTTAGGTACTCACCTTCAACAGTTGGTACTGAGGAAATATAGAGAAGAAAAGCTTGAATTTTTAATTGAAATAAATATTTGGATGAGTAATAAGTAAAAAAGAATAATGATATTACAATATATATCATTTTATATAGTCACACATTTTACCTTTAACAACTTTATAATCAATGAAGTTTTTAAGTTATTTTTAAAATAACATGTCTTGTGCATTAAATGATACAAAGTCCTTATTTAGTTGAACATATTAGATCAAAACACGAAGAGATGACATAATTTAAGATTTAAGTTAAAGAGATGTTTCAAATTTATCTGGATTTCTAATTGAGCTGATATATTGTAGAAAATACGATAAATGTAATCAATTTTACGGAAAACAATTTTTAACATCAATATATATAATAAGCTATTTTAGCTAGTTTTAGCTAAAATATAAAATAAAATAAAAGTGTGTGTTTACACACTTTTATTTTGAATAAGGAAAAAATGAAACATTAATTTCCATTATTTGTCTTATATTTTTAAATAATATATTGAAAATTTCATATTTAAAGTTCCTGAGGTTAAATATTAAATAATATTTAGTACATATTTTTGAGAGAAATTTTCAGGAGAAATTTATGCAACGCGAATTTAAATTATGTAATATATAAGGAATGTAATAGGAAATAACAGTACAAGTAGTCTGCAAACATTTCCTATAGATAAAACATATAGATGATGTTTAAGTCAGAGTACTGCCTTTTATTTGTAATCATTTCTCTTTCACAAGAACGAAACGATAGTTGGGCATCAAAACCAAGATGTATGTGCATCTTGATGTCCAAGAAATCAATGAATCTCTTAGATTTAGAACTTTCGTACCATCTTCTTTGCTTAATGGCAATCCTATGTTAATCAGTTGTTACTTTCTTCCTGAAATTCCATGCAATATGATTAATGGTTCATTGAAATACTTGCTTAAAACTAAACAGCGTGATTTGAAAAGTAAAACAAGATAAACTATTAATCTCACGTTTGTCGAATGTACCCCCTACAGGAACATCGAAAATAGTTAATCTTGATAAGAGGGGATTAATTTTATTATACTAGATAGCAGAGTTTGCATTAAACTTAGTACTTTAGTTGTCAGATCCATTAAATAAAATTTATCTGATAGATAATAAAATACTGAATTCTGAGTTCTTTGTTTACTTCAAGCAAACAATTTTGATTAAAATTCTGTAATACTTTAGTATTCACTAACATTTATATAAAACGTTTAGTTATACATGTATTTATAATAAGAAAATAGAATCTGTATGAAACAATTTGGGGAGAATGCAATTTAGAATTTGTAATTAATTATTTTAAAAATATATAACAAACCTTTGCTTTATGTATATCAAAAGTTTTATGATTTTTATGAACAAAATTATAAATTCATAAATATATAAACAAATTCTCATAAATTTATTATAAACTAGTATTGTTATAATCCTCTTTAAAGTCATCTGATGAACTTAATGTAATACTAGATGTAAACTACCTATTTTGGAAATTTAACTTCAATTTTAAAACCGCAATAGTAAATTACTTTTCTACTGCTGGAAATAGTAATTATCATTTAGCATTCCTGACATTTCTATAAACACTCTACAAAAAAGACTTTTAGAATAAGACAATTTGATAGATGAAAAGAAAAAAAAATTGAATGACTTATTAAAAATATATAACTCGTGATTCAAGCTAAAATAATTTATATATTTATGTCAAAGGTATTTTTCTCTGTTGCAATGGGAAAATATTTTTTATGCGAAATGTAAAAATGAAAACATTTTCCCCTCAATATAAATACTTTTTTTATAATATAGATTCTTGTTTTCAGAACTAGTTTTAAATCTTTTATTAAATGAAGTGTACTTTTGTTCAATTTTAATTCTATAGCATACATTTGGGAAAATAATTACCTTTTTTTGACCCGATAGAGATATCTTTCTCATCCTCTCTTCTCCACTTTATTTGTGGTGGAGGTGATCCTTTTGCTTCACACCTTAATGATACATCCGAACCTTCTCTGACATCTGTATCGGAACTAGTTACATTCTCCACAATTCTTGGCGGTACTGTTAACGATGGAATATAACATTAATGTAATTAACTTATGGAATAAGAAAGTTTAGAGAAACTATATTTGTTTTCACTAGAATAGTTACATTATTATGCATTAGAATAATTGTATATTGTTATCTTAGTAAAATAGTTAATGTGCAAAATAAAGAGGAGAAAAATACTATATTTTGATAAAATTTTAAAGACTCAATGTATTTGGACTATTGGAAATTGAAGGTTATAATCAGATATGATATTTTACTTTAATTTTTTTAATGTTTTTCCAAGAGAAAATAATTTTTGCATAAAAGTTATCCAGATGATAGTCACGAAATTTTAATAATCATAAGCACTTTCTCTCTTTTATAAGCTTAAAAGTTCTAGTCTGAGAGCAGATATTAATATTCTTTGTTTCTTTTGAATAAGATTTTTAGAGTCAATTTTTATGAATCCACATAGAAGCAGTTTTTAAAAACTCCTGATGTGCGAGGTATTTTTTATGACACTCATTCATCTGAGCAATTAATTTTTAGTATATCTACTAGATAAAATAATGGTAGTTAATTTCAAATAAATTCAGAATTAAATTTTATTATGAAATAATATGGTTTGCATGCCATTTCAGAAAGTGTTTTCAGTAATCATTATATATATATTAATATAATTCGTGTTACGATTACTTCTGTTAAAATAAGAAAATTCATTTACAGAAATGCATAAAAATTTAAATATACTCTAATCACTTTGTAAATTAATTTACTTTTGCAGCAATAAAATAGAGTTAGTTTACAGAAAATCATACTGGAAAAAATTAATATTGTCCCAATAATTTGTCTCTTTAACATTAATAATTAGAAATTAATATAAAATGAATAAATATAAATGTAAAATAAGTTGTTTCTTTCTATTGTAGAATAATCTAAGATCAACCTTAGAATAGTAATCAATGAAACAATCTTAGATAATTTATATGTAGAACATATTCATAATCTGAAATTAATTTCTGCACTGTTTGCCACCGTAAATGCGACTTCTTAAAGGAAGCATGCAGATAACATGAAATTTTCATAATACATTAGTGGAGGTGAGAAATGTCAATGAATAGAATTTCAGCCCAGACATATATCACACTATTTAAGAGTTGTAGATTTCGACCATTTCATCTTCGGCAATTGTATTTTTCTAGTGTTTTTTTTTAAAATTATGCCTCATAGAAAAGGGCGATTATTTTTTGATAATATATCCGAATTCGACAGAGGAAGGATAGAGATTTACAGAGAGTGTGGATTATCTCTCAGGGAAATTGGCAGTCGTGTTGGACGAAATCAAGCAACTGTAATGTGAATATGTGATCATTAGATACAGAAGGGTACGGCGGACCAAAATGTTCGATCGCATCCACCTCAGTGCACCATTTCATATGTGATGAAAGGCAAATTGTGCGCATTGCAGTGACGAATCTCTCAAAAACATCCACGAATCATAGCATAGCATATTTAGTCTGTAAAGCATCATCCAGTGTCTGCGCGTACCATTCGACGTCTTTTACAACAGAGTGGTCTGTCCGCAAGACGTACATTGTTTCGTCTACCCTGGACGCAGAGCCACAGAAGTCACCCCCACCAATGATACAATGATAGAAGGATGTGGACGGTAAAATGGAAAGAAATTGTCTTTACTGAGGAGTCATGCTTTTGTCTGCAACATACGGTGGTCGCATTTGAGTCTGGAGTCGTGAGAGAGGAAGCTTAACAGCAACGTTATATACAGCCACACTGGTCCTGCACCGGGTATTATGGTGCAGGGTGTTATTGGATATCACTTTACACTCCTCTAGTAGGCATTGCCGGTACTTTAAACAGACAGTGCTACATCTCAGCCATATGCTTCCTTACCTTCATGGTTTGCCAACAGGATATTTCGCGACCACATGTACACACTTTTAAAAGAATTATTCGTCAATCGCCAGATTGAATTGCTTATCTGGCTTGCTTGCTCTCCAGCTCTGTAACTTTCATTGATAGAAAACATTTGGTCCATAGTTGCTCAACGATTGACTCAAATTATATCTCCAGTTGCCACATCAGATCAACTTAGGCAAAGTTATTCAGCTGCTTGGTCTGTTGTATACCATGAACACGTCTAAAGTCTCTTTGAATCAATGGCGAGGCGTATGGCAGTGATGATATCCAATAATGGCGTCTAATCTGGCCACTGATTTTGGCAGTAATTAACCACACTTCTTGGAAAACTAGGAATTTAATCATTTGATATTTGACCAACATGTTATCTGGAAAATAAATTCTGTAGTGATAACTTTTGTCTTTCTGTGTTGCATTTCGGTGGCAACAGTGTATGTTTGGTAAAACTTAGTATTTTTTATTGAAAATAGAAATATGAAACATGCAAATTTGATTTTAATTTGAAAAATATCATTTAAATATATATTTTAAACATATACTTAAAAATGAGCTTTTTAAATTTATTTCTAATGTTAATTATTAAATTTTAAAATAATGCATCGTTGCTTAATTGTATTTTATATATTCATATTGTATTAAATTTTTATAGAATTCAGGATGTAAAATTTGAATTTTTACAATTTTCAAATACTAAATGTTTATAGGATAAAAGACTGATAGTTGGTTGTAACATGCATTCTGAAAACGTTTAGTATAACAGTATTTGATTTCATATACTCTGAGAAAGATTCATAAAAATCAACATTTTATTCCTAGTTTAATAGAAATTATTTTCAGATATAAGTTTTAAGTATATTTGAAAAAATACAACGTTACACACAAAATAAATTTTTTAAAGTAAAATCATGAATGGGAATGCTGATAAAAAAGTTATTAATATTTCATCATTTCTCTTAAAAACATGGAAAACTGTATATCAAATTAAATTTTTGTTATTATTATAAAATAATTAATTTTCCAGAGTTAAAAGTCAAGTTTTTGAAAGATATTAGAAATGCATCATATCAAATTTGACTTTAAAACGGTATTCAGCAATAGAAACTCTTTCAGAAAGTTCCATTTGATTCTTATCCGTAATACAATTTCTTCTAGCCCCTCCCTTGCCTGTCGTTTTCATAAAAGGAGCACGAATCTATTGAAAACCGTTCCTCAGCGACAGCGTTGAGTTATTCAGAGAAAAATGCTATGATACTATATTTTAAAGTCGTTTTCTTTTCTTTCAAAAAACGCTGCAGTCTGTGAAGATAAAGCCAAGAAGACACGCTAAAACTCGCTCTCTTCGCTGAGATTTTTTCTGTCGCCGAAAGAAAAAGTGAAAAACCATTTTGATACACTTTTGCAAATAGAGAGGAATATACTCTCTTCAGCTTTATTCATATTTGTGATACTGATCGAATGAAGGAGGATCTGGTATATACATTTTAAAAGGTTGGGATTGCTGAAAAAATATGGAAAAAATAGGGAGTTCATGTTAGAGATCCAAGGCAGTGATTTCAAATACAGCTGTCGCAAATATGGATGTTTTTTATTATTTATTTGAACGCTCAACAAAATGAAGTCTTTTAGCAATTTTTCCATCTCTCTTCTCCCGTTTCCTACTTTCATTCATTGGGACAATTTTATTTTAAGGAAATTCATTGGCTGTATATATGAAAAAAGATATATTTTCCATTCTAACTGTGCTTAGAAATTTTAAATTTAAATGAAATTTTGTAATTTTGATTTCAATGAAAGGTGTAACTTTAAAATGCTTTACATGCTTCTAGGAATTAAGTTTTAATAAAATTCATGATTAATTTCTACATAATTTAGAGGAAAATGTGTAACACATTTTTAAAAGAATTCCTATTTTTAAAATTTATAATTTATTGAATTTGATTAAAATAATCGCTAATTATGCTAGATAAATTATAAATTTTTGATAGCTTCATTTAATAAAACGGAATGTTTAAGAATAATACACTGTTTTATATATTGCCTAAAAGGAATTATAATATATTTACTCATTCATAACATAGTTGATTTCCATGATGATTTTATATACATACGCGGGGAAAAAGGAAAGAAACTCATGAAACTTCCTATAACTGTGCGATGAAAGACACATGCATAATACAAATATTTTTGGTTATAATGATGATTAGTATAAGATTTGATCCTTCAAAACGCCTTTTTTACTTTTGACGCCATAGAAAATTTTCATATATTGAGATTTTCAAATTTTGATAGAAATGTTTTAAAATGAGCTTGATAAAATTTGATAGTAAGACTGAATATATTTGATAAAAAATAGGAAAATGAATATGGTTTTTTTATTTGTTGCATTTGAATATAGTAGATAAAATTTGGGAGAACATCTTATTAATACATGTGCATGCGAGGAAATTTATACATTAATATAATTCCGAAACAAATTCACAATATTTAAGGATGATGAGTTTTAATAAGATTATAAATTCATTAAACATTTAAAAAACATTCTTCCAAATTTTATTTAATCTCAAATTAAATGAAAATAAAAAAATATGTTTTTCAATATCACATAGTTAACCTTATTTTATTCTGAAACTAACATTATACAAAAATATAAAATCTTATTTCTCTTGTTACTGTACTTATGTAACTTATATAAATAATGAATTTTACTGAATAAATATGAGATTAAATGAATAATAAAGCTATCAATATCTAGAACCTTTCTATTACTATTCGCTCAATTTATCCCTTGCCTATCGATTTCTTTTTCATACAGACATCAGAAAAGCTGCCAAATAATTTTTTTACCAGAACTACTCCATGCACTGAAATAACTTGTTTCAGAAAAACTCAGCAGCAATAAATAAGAAACTCATTTTTTAATACATACATATTTATATATATATATATATATATATATATATATATATATATATATATATATATATATATTCATGAATATAAAAAGCAGCGGCTTCTGGGGATAATTGTTCCCCGCAGGATTGGTCGAGATTACATAAAATACTTTTTCTTTTTATTTTTAGATTCTTTTCGTACTCTCACAGACGCTATTTGGAACGA